>JAECUM010009496.1:0-63741 GCA_016617855.1 Megalonaias nervosa | reverse complement strand
ACTATCCACACGGAAGGGCAGAGAAGAAAAAATCACACCATATCTACTATCCACACAAACGTACGCGAACGCATACAAACACACACTCTACTATCCACACAAACGTACGCGAACGCATACAAACACACACTCTACTATCCACACAGAAGGGAAGGAAGAAAAACCCACAATATCTACTATCCACACAATCGTACGCGAACGCATACAAGCACATGCTCTACTATCCACACAGAAGGGGACGATGAAAAAAAAACACACCATATCTACTATCCACACAGAAGGGAAGAGAAGAAAAAAACACACCATATCTGCTATCCACACAAATGTACGCGAACGTATACAAACACAAACTCTACTATCCACACAAACGTACGCGAACACATACAAACACACACACATATAATTAAACGAGCGAGTGTTTATAGTCACACTACCCCAGATTCACACAAATTGGCAACTTGTATAGTGTCTCTTTTCTAGAGATCTGGTTAGCCCTGAGAAGGGCTGTTTTTCTTGGAACTCCAATTGCACCTGGCTAATGGTGGCACCTCCCTGGTAGGGCACCACGGACACAACGACGGGTCCAGTCATGCTCCCAATAGCAGCAGGGAGTATGAACAGACTCTAATTGGTTGTCTGTTATTTTCTTAAAATAAAAGTTCCTACGAAAATGAAATACAAGGTCAATAACGCCAAACTGAAAACTCTAACCTACCGAGAGTCTCTCTAAATTGGGTTAGCTCATTTTGTTACTCTATCGCTGACGTTTTATTTTCACTTTTTATGCGTGTTCGTTTACTCGTCGGACACTCACTCGATGTCGTTCACCCTCCCTGCTGCTGTAATTAAATCATTGTTATATCAATAATGATTGGAGAACCACACTCAGCCAGATTAGCACGAGAGCGCCTAAAGGCAATCAAAAAATATCTACCCGTCCGTGATTCTGTCAAGCAGAAACTACAGGCGCGCCAGGAATCCCAGGCGGAATTTGCCGAAGAAACAAAAGAGTTATTTAAACCTGTTACAGAAATTACTAAAGTTCTTCTTCCCACGTTGGAGAAAACCGCTGCAGCGACTGGAAAAATAGCAGAAAGAACTAAAAAACAAAAAGGATTCTACGAGAACTTACAGGTGAAATAGCTGCTGCTCAACCAATGCGAGAAATACGTGAAGGTATTGACCAAGCTCGTGCTGAAATAGAAAATATAAAGGATCGTATACCAGACCCAGAACAAGAAGAATCAGAACAAGCGCGAGCCAAGGTTAATGTGAATGATAAATTTACCGAAGATGGTATTAAGTACATCAAAAAACTTGACAGCATGAGAGATTTACCTGGTTTTGCCGACTTTAGTTTTGATCAGCGAGAAAAAATAATAAATCCCGAGTACGTTAATGATACTGTAGGTCGTGAAGCTTGGTACAAATGATATATCGCATACACTACGGAGTTGATCAGGCCAGAAATAGAAGTGCAAAATATGTTGCATTTATCAGTGGGATAGATAACTATTTTGTACAATTACAACAACAGTTACAACAACCACATCAACAACAAAAACAACAACAACAACAACAAGAAAGACAAGTACAACAATTACTACAAGAACAACTACAACAATCAGGACAAAAACAACCACAAAAACAACAACAACAAAAAACGACTAGTCTAATAACAAGTGAGGAAGAAGAATGGCAAGACGCTCCCGGCGCAACTGGAAGTGGTATTGCTACTCGAGGAAGTGGTCTTATTACTCCATGTCCCAATGATGTCCTTACTGATGTTGATCGACTAGAAATTTTAATCGGTGGAAAACGAGCCGGCAATAATTCCCGGAAATCATCAATGAGGCAACTGCGATTTGTCAACGATTATTCACAGGCGGTATTATGGATATTAATGTTTACCGGGCTCTCCTCGATGAACTTGTCGATGCGTATTACCATAGTGATTAAACAGTTAGATATAATAACTAAAAATAAGATGACCATACATAATGCTCAACGTGCTCCGGCCATGGTCAGGGTAATAAATTCGAGATTACCCAATTATAAAGCGATCTACGGTGATGGACTCGGCGATGTTGTTCAGGGTTTATTCAGAAGGTTAGCCCCAAAAGCAATACCGATTGCAAAGCAACTGGGTATGAAAGCTATTGACGTTGTTCGTGATAAAGGTATTGGTGCTGTTTGCGTTGTTGCCGGTAAAGCGTTTTCGGCAATAAGGGATAGACTAGCACGATTGATACGCATACCACCTCAGCCAGTAAAATTACCCAGTAGGGAAGTGATGCCTGCAAATGTTAGTAAAATAATAAATCAAGCTGCAAATCAACAACTAGCAGAGTTGGCTGGTGTACCCCTGTCAGAAAAAGAAAAAAATAGAACTGCTAGTCTGATAGCAGGAAGTGGTATTCGTGTTAGACGATAACAAATACAATAAAGATGTTCAAACGTGTATCTGATCTCGCATTCGACATGGACGCACCAATACTCAAAGATGAGTCTGTGCGAGATTATCAGTATTATTCTTATGACGTACGTGTACCTAATGCACGAGGAAGAATCGAACTACAAGTTCAGGATACAAGTAGATATTTCTTACCCGCTGAGGCTTTCACTGAGATCGAAGATAGACTTTTAAAAGTAGATGATATAGCAACGGTGTCATGGCGTTATTGAACAGCTCCACATACATAATTCACTGAAAAAATATTGAATCATGCCTGGAAAACGTCAATGTTGCCGCGACGATTCTTGGTCTTGCGCGATATAGCGATGATTACTCGAGATCAGCTGGTCTATCAATGATGTTTGCCAAGGACACAACTGATCATCCAGAAAGCAGAAACATAACACTAAATGCAGCTGGAACTGAAGTTACATCAATGAATGAAAACTTCAACTTGGGATCCGCATCACGTCGAGCAATGTTGAACGACGATGAAGAGTTCTCATGTTTGAGTCCGCTGTCACATATATTTGAATTCTGCAGAAATGTTAGAAAAGTTATATTTGGCGCTAAACACACCGTGGTACTTGTTAGAAAAGTCACCAACAATGATGCAATATGGCGTGAAGCTGCCGTTAATGCAGGTAAAGTGATTCTAACAAAACTGTCGTTGTGGATGCCAGTAATGACTCCATCACTTGCCGAAGAACAGCAGTTACTCTCTTTCATGGGTCAAGGTGGTAAATCAACGTTGTTATGGTTGACTATGACCACAGACAGTATTCAAAGTAATTCTGCTGGTTTATTTGCGTGGCAGATAGCATCACAGCAGGGGGTGTCAGTACCACGATATATATTCATCGAGTTTCAGGAAAATGCCAGAGTAGATTCTCAGGAACGAAATCCAGTGGTGTTTGATACGCTTGGAGTTAATGAAGTTTCTTTGAGCATAAATGGACATCAAGAACCGTCCGAAGAAGTATTGCTGAATTTTGAGAATAATCATGTTGCACGTGCTTATCATCGGTTGATGACATTCATGGGGCGTGATCAAAATGTTGATTCTGGTTTGCAGAAATCCCAGCGGGATTTTACAAGGCTGTATCCGATCTATTATTTCTCGCTGGAACACTTGGATTTGTCCAGACAATCTGTCGTTGATATAAACGTTCGCGCTCGTGTAACTCGACTACCCGCTGGTGGTTACAGAGCAATCGCTGTTATACTCAGCGATAAAGCAATGTTGCTTGAATGGTGTTGGTGGGCGAATGAGAGTTATTGATGCCCCAGTAGCAAACACGTAATTAGATCACTCATGATATTATAATGTCATATCATCATGTTAGTGTTACTCTGACTCCTGTTCAGATAAAAAAAACTTTAATCAGTATCAAGAGAAAATTGTGGAGTAAAAATATCACTAAGAACAGAACAATTCACAGGTGGTTCAAATAAACTATCACTGACAGAACGTCAACTTAGGAATCTCAATAAAGCCAAACGATCAAAAACCGGCATACGACTTAATATTTCTGCGGGTGCCATTAAAGATATCGCTAAGACGGGTGGTATATTTCCACTTCTTGCAGATACCGGCGTTGATAGCCGCTGCATCTCCAGCTGTTGCAAAAGCAGCCGCACTTGGTGCTCTTGGAACTGCTGCTGGGATGGCACTAAAGAAAACAACAGGTCACGGAATAAAAGGACCTAAGAAAAGGGAAAAGGATTAAGACTTCCAGGAACTCCTCCGTGGTACGGAAAGGGTTTAAGGCTTTCCGGGACACTTTGTTGATTCTTCCTATGTCCAATTTTGATTTACTTGATGCTACTAAAAAATTAAACATCAAAAACTTCAGAGGTGTTTTTATGCGTGATCAATTACCGCACAAACAAAACAATGTTGAAACTGGTATCATTAATCTCGATAAAAACTCTGGCCCAGGTACTCATTGGGTTGCACACGCAATTGACACACGTGGAATTGTTTATTTCGATTCGTATGGGCTGGCGCCACCAAAAGAGTTTTTACGATATAGTAATTTAGCTGGTAATATACCAGTATGGTATGCAAGATTACCGACAAAGACAATAACCGAATCGCCAATATGTGGATGTGAAGTACTCGCCGTACTTGACGCTTTATCATCGTCAACAAAACCACCTCATAAAGTCATGCACGATTATACCACTAGACGACACAGTCGTCCACCAACGTTTTAAACAGGCATTAAAATATAATGGTAGATATTTACGGAAGATCATCGCAGCGCGAACAACAAACAATCGGTCAAGATTTATTCAAGCAAGTAACAAAACAAATTAATGATGAATTATCTGACCTGCTAAATCTTGCAAATATTGAACCAAACGAACTTGCAGCATTTCAAAACCGTGAAGGAAAATTAATGACGAGTAATATTTCAATCAACGATATTATTGTTAAAGTTCAAGGAGCGCGAGAAGGTACCATAGCTATATACAACAAAGATGGTAAAATAATCCCCAGTGTTATTACTCCTTCGTCGATACGAGATAGTATAAGTCAACGAGTAAGAACAACAGGTGATACAATGACTAGAGATCTTAATATGACTAATAATAAAATTATTGGTCTTGGAGATCCACCCGCAAACAAAGACGCTGAAACAAAAAAAAAAAAAGATACGTCGATGATCAGGAATCCAAGTTCATATCAGTTAACGGTGGTATGATGCATGCATTTCTCGACATCAACAACAGTTGAATTAATAATCTCAGAACACCATAATCAGATTTTGATTCTGCAACGAAGAAATACGTCGACGATAGCAACATCCCGATGACAACTTCGTTGACGACAATCAACGATGAAATTATCGCATTTAGAACTGAATTTTCTAATCACGTACAAACGTTTCTGAATTTTCGTAGAAACATAAACAGAATTTTTTGGAAGTCCAGCGGTTGTTGACGTAAAACTCTCCGATATTAACACAAGACTCAACGATATTGTCAGTGGAATTCCTGATATAGTTAAAAAACTAATCTGATTAAAATTCCTCACAAGCAGATCATCCAACAAGTATACACAGTATCATCAGGATCATCAACATGGTCACAGCAAAATAACACTATTAAACACACCGCGGAAGTCACTGGTGTATATAGGCTGTCCGTGTTCAGCTCTGCAAAATTTAGGATATTTACCACATTTCCATGGCGCCATTCAACTGATAATTTTTCTGGAACCGTGTCTATTGTGTTAAATAAAGATGCCGAAGAAACATTTATACTGGAACCATCTGATAAAAAATTAACCGCAGCGTCTTCCTGGTGGTGTCTGGAATTTGTTGCTGAAACACCTCAATTAATTACTTAATGAAAATATAATGATCGACATTCAACATTACAGTTACAATCAAGTATGTGAGTGGCAAACCAAACTGAAAAATACCATTGACAAGTACACAGTAAAAGTTGAAAAATATCGCAGACGTGTCGTTGTCGTTGACGTAGTTGTGTATTCGGCGTCCGCGCTCATCGCTGGAACTGGTGTATTGCTATCAGCAGCAACGATGACGTCGCCAGCAGTTGTAACAATTTGTGTTTCAGCTGCAAGAACAATTGCTGGTATTCTTAATATCATCGCAAAAAAAAATATCGACGTGCACAAACGTATAATTACACAAGTACACAATAAAACTACACGCGGCGATGGTAGCATACTCTAAACTATCATCGTTGATTTCGTCGTATCTCAACGACGGTATAATATCGGATAACGAGTTCACAGAAATAATTAAGATTTACAACGAGGCATTAGTAGATGGAGAACCAGAAAAAATCCTGATTTAAAATAATAATGTTGTCAACAATGACAACGTCATCGGAAGTACTACAACAGATCGTCACTAATACAGCACCGCCAAAAACCACAATGATATCAGCAAGTTCAACTAAACTTGAGTTCAGTATTAATTTTCCAACTGCAATTCCAGCCAAAGAAATAGAGCTAGCACAATTGCGAGTTTATTATAATTGGCCAAATATAGATCAAAATCGTTTGGGGGATTAAACGCAAACAACTCGCTAGTATTTGCAAATAAAAATAAACCAGATGGAACTCCAGACTGGCAAGTTGTAAGTATACTTACGGGCAGTTATCAAATCGAACAGATCAATGAAGAATTTCAGCGTAGAATCAAATCTATCACAGAAAAAAAATCCAAGATAGCTATCACTGTTCACGAACCAACATTATCAGCCGCGATTGAAATAAATTCTACCGACTACGCCGTTGATATATACCAATCATCGATCAGATCTGTCTTAGGATGGCCAGAAGCTCCACCAGCGGAATTACCGCACGATCCACGATCTCCACCACCTAAATCCGATTACGTTACCGATGAATATTCAGACGAGGAAACAGGTTATAAAGATAATCCATTAATGAACGCGTTAAAAACTCACTCTGGTGGAGGTTATTTTCAATGGTGGTTTACAGGTTCTTCGTGGAGCATTGGCTCACCTAGAAGAAGTTACGTCATTGAAGATGTTAAATTTACTTATGATATCGTCAGCGGTGAACACAAACAACATCATGATAAATTAATTCAATTATTTAATGAACACATTTTTGACGTGAAATTTTCAACAACAAAGGAAGAAATTATTAATCAAATAAAACGCTTAGACCGAATTACGCATGATTTTGAATTTGCTAATCAAAACCTGCTTAAATACGTAATTAGATCTTATCATAAACAAAATTTCCTTAACCATTATAATATAACTGAAGCAGACCTAACAACATTTAAAATAACGGAATTTAAAATGGACGAACTAAAAAATCATTCAACGATATCATCGATGAATAATATCCAAAAATCGCCGAAACATGGAGAAAGGTAAATCCGCCAGCGGTTTCTTAAGCACAATAACAATCCGTACTCGGAAGGCCGCCATGTCTCACCGGGTATTGTCAATATAACATCGAGGATCGCAGTTAATCTTGTCTGTGACGCTATCGATGGCAGCTATCAAGTAGATCTTGAAAAATCCAATCAGGCCCAGCAAGGATACATTTATATACATTTACGCCGCAAGTCCCACCAGGATATTTAATCGTATCTGAGCCGATAAAGGCTGTTTAACTTCAAACTTACTGACCAAACCGGACACTTGTTGGATCTGAGAGAAGAATCACTAAATATAAATCTTTTTGTGAGATCGTAAGGAAAACAACAAAAAAAAATCTGTCAAATAAATATTATTCTGGCTAAAAAATTAAATATTCTGACCGAATAAAAATAAATAAATATTATTTACTGTAGTCAGAAATGAATTATCCCTCTTATTTAGCCGATACCACAGTCACGGTGACGGTATTACTTTCGTTGTCACTACAGTCACTGGTGACACTTTCACAATCATCACCGACTTCACCAGACGACATAATCTCCCTCAACTGTCTTATACTAGCATTCACAATCTTTTTTGTTTCGTATTCGTGAGACAACTCAAATCTAATGTTTTCGATTGCGTGTGCTAGGGGAGCAAATAGTTTCACCTGCGTATCTGTAACTATTGCCCAGGATTGTAACATTGTTTGTTGAATTAACTTTATGAATCTGTAATCTGCTGACAATGTCTATTTATTTTCAAATTTTCGTTGTTGTAATGATTCAATATCACAAATAATTTTCTGAGGATTAAGATGCTCAGATACTTTTATACCGTCATGTTGTAATTTTTCAATCGCAGAAATAATAGCATTTATTTTTCATGATTCATTATATAATAAATATTTATTTAAAAATAAAAATATTTCTGAATATAAAAAAATAAAAATATTTCTGAATCAGAATAAAAATAAAAATCTTTCTGAATCAGAATAAAACTATTTCTGAATCAGAATAAAAATAAAAATATTTCTGAATCAGAATAAAAATATTTCTGAATCAGAATAAAAATAAAAATCTTTCTGAATCAGAATAAAAAAAATTTCTGAATCAGAATAAAAATAAAAATATTTCTGAATCAGAATAAAAACATTAATCTTTCTGAATCAGAATAAAAAAAATTTCTGAATCAGAATAAAAATAAAAATATTTCTGAATCAGAATAAAAACATTCCTGAATATAAAAATAAAAATAAACAGTGACAATGATGATCGGTCGCCATTCCACGGGGTCCCTTCATAGCCAGTAAAAGCTTTTACCATGAGGTCCTTCTTTTTGGGGGGTTTCCGTTGATGACCCTGTTTTTTTTGTAAAAGCCTTTCTTATGACCCACAGGCACCCCATGAGGCTTTTTTCTTCTGGCGACATTTTTTCTGAATGTTTCCTTGTGTGGGGCACCCTTCAGTGAGGTCACAAGGTTAAGAGCTCACATTACCCTACTGTTTATTTTTGGACGGCACAACCTACATAAATTTAACTATAGTAGTATATTTACGCATTATATACAAGGACGGCACAACCCACATGTGAACCCCTAGATTGCCAAACAACATTCTAACAGGCTTAGAGAGTGATCAAATATTATGGACAGTACAACCCCCATGTGAACCCCTAGACTGCCAAACGACATTCTAGCAAGTTCAGAGGGTGACGCAATATTTATGGACAGCACTTACACATAAACTTAATTAACATAGGTCTATGGACAGCACGTAAACATAAACTTAATTAATTTAGCTCTATGAACAGCACGTACACATAAACCGGGGCCTTCTTTACTTTCAACAGATTTCTGCACACCCTCACCCACCCACCCCCCCATAATCAACCCCGGGGACTGCAAAAGTGCGCCCACCACGTGGTGACATGATGGGAGAGTGTATTTATCTCTGTTGAAGTTCGAGCAAATGGGTAGCGGGCCAAGACTATATTAAGAAAAATTTGGCATCGTCCAGTCTCCATCGACAATATGTCAGTCACGGGTATAGAAACTCAAGACTTCGAGTACGAGAATTCGACTCTCTAACAATGAACCACGGACTCATGCTTACAAGTATACGTTCAGAAATTATTATGAAGTTACCTAATGCTGAATAAATAAACTGCAGTGTGGATCTAAAATAAATCTCACACATGCTTCAAAAATTATTATGCTGAATAAATAAACTACAGTGTGGATTTATTTTAATTCTGAAAGAAATCCTGCTGGATGTCGTTGGGAGTTCTGTAAACAGCTAAACACAGATGTTGCGTGACCTACTGAATGTACATACAGGTCTATTATTATACATTGAATATCTAAAAATAACTTACTGAAATTTGCACGCAAGATGCTAACCTGTCTTGAGTGTAATCGACGTCGAGGAGCCAGTTTACAGAAGTGAACGCGGTGGTAATTGTGTCTTCAGGAATTACTTGTAATTGTTCGAGTACAAATCCACGCTGATGAGCAGTTTAATCTAATCTGTAGATTGCGGGACTACCCGTGGATCTAACCACGCTAGAAATTTTATGTGTAGTCACACTCCAAATAGGATCAATTGCTCTTTTTTTACCACCTTCAAGTTCACCAGGCTCATACAAATATCTTACAGTCACATTACCTATTACTGGTTGAGAGAAAGAGTCATGTCGTTGTATTGGTATATATTTCTTTGTGATCGCGCTGATGGGTTTCATAGAAGTAGCACGAGTAATTTCATTATTTAACACAGCTATCACACTTGGTAATCGTGCAACCCATTCACGAGATCTCTTGTCTTTCTGAACTATTACCTTTGCATATTGATATCCAAATAACCGCTCAGCAAGTGTTCGATTAAATCGTTCAACAATTGCCTGATCACGATGAATTGCGGTATGTCATCGTCTGATTTTAACGTAACGTTTTTTCATCAGAGATGATACTGCACCAAGAAAATCTTTGCCAGGATCAACCTGTAATAGTTGTGGCCATCGCAAGGATCCTCGTTGATAAATTCGTTCAAACGCAGATGCAACTTCAGTTGCTGTTTTAGTTGATAGTGGATCTGCTTCTTTATATCTACTTGCAACGTCAACGACAGTTAACGCGTATTTTGTATGTGCGTGATTGACGTCTACGTGTTTTAATAGTATCGTGTGGTAAAACAAATTATCTGCTTGATGAATTTCATTGGGAGTGCTGACATCAAATTGTGCGTACTGAATGTTTTTAGGTGGACGTACATAGATTTGCCATATTGTCTGTCGTGCTAACCAGTATGCAGCAACAGAACGTGAGACACCTGCTGTATCAGCAAGTTTCCCAATCGCTGCTCTACCTCTACAATATCAGTTGATTAATTACCAGCCCCTGGCACTAGTTTACCTTTTCATCGCAGATTTTACTAGGAAGCTAGCAAGTTTTTCTGACAGATTTATTTTTGATGGAATTTAAAGAGTGAATCAATTTCACGTCAACCATGTGACGCTGTTGTAAATCTTTACTTTTATACGCAACATCATGAACATGACACGCTTGATCAATCGCATTTATTGGATACTCTCCAGGTTTTGGTTGGTCTAGTTCGTCAAGTCGAATATCAAGTCTAGTTCCAGGACCACAGTAATTATAACCTTTCAAATGTTTTCCACCAGGGTATTTAGCCCATGGAGCTCTGGTAATTTTCCCAGTGAAGCAGCGATATCACCACCTGTCTTTATACGAGACGAAATAAATTTGTATTTGCTTGTACCATATTTCACACACTTGCCTGTAAGTGCGCGCTTGTTATTTTTTGTTATTATTATTGTTAATCCACTAGTGGGGGTGGGTGCTCTGCATCGAACACAATATAAATCCATATCATTTTTATATATTTTTTACAGCATTGATATTATTGACTTTTCAGCGACACGAACAAGAGCCAGTAAAGCATCATCCAGCGCTACCAAATTCTATCAGAGCAATTATCATAGGCTCATCTGTATGTGGTAAGACTATGTTGTTACTTAACCTGATAATGAGATGGCTCAAGTGGGATAAGTTATATTTAGTTTCACCATCCGTAGACGATCAGTGATGTTACGATGTGCTTAAAGATTTTAATAAAAACGCAAAATTGATGGATGAAGACGGCAATGATATTATTGATTTTATCACCGGTATTAATGAAGCCCCAATCGTAGATGACCTCGATGGATTTATTAATAATCTTGTGGTATACGATGATATGATGCTGGATAAACAGCCGAATCCATCTCGGATATTTTCCAGAGGCAGACACAAAATTACTGACGTGATTTATGTTACTCAACGATATACACACATACCTAAAGTGATCAGAGATAACTGCAATATTTTAGTTGTGTTTAATGGAGTTGATGCACATACTCTGCGAAATATTCATCAGACTTGGTGTTCAGGGGACATGGACATGATTAAGTTTAAAAACTTCTTTGCGCGAACGCAAGCTAACCCACACAGATTTATCACGATAAATTTACACGATCCTTGGTCGAGGTATCGTATAGGTCTCGATATAATTTTCGGTTGACACTACAGCAGCAGAGAGGGTGAACGACATCGAATGAGTGTCCGACGAGTAAACGAACACGCATAAAAAAGTGAAAATAAAACGTCAGCGATAAAGTAACAAAATGAGTTAACCCAATTTAGAGACTTTCGATCGGTTAGAGGCTTCGGTTTGGTGTTATTGATCTTGTATTTCATTTTCGTAGGAACTTTTATTTTAAGAAAATACCGGACAACCAATTAGAGTCTGTTCACCCTCCCTACTGCTCCAATTGATGTTTGTGGTTGGGAGCGCAGACGGGGCTTGAGTGGCTTCACTATCCCAGTCTTCACTTTGTGGGATAGTGAACACTTGTTGTTTCCTCTGTCTTCTGTGCCAGACCCGGGGATGATTATCTGGCCTCTTTGCCTCCTGTGCACGCTGCACTGGTTGTTGTTGTGGCTGTGGTTGTAACTGACGTGCCTGTGGTGGTGGTGCTATTGCCTGTGGAGGCGTTGGTGTCCTCACCTCAGGCTTGACCTCACACAGAGGCCTTAGCATGAGGTGAGGCAAGATACTTTACTTCTTCTCTTCCTTCTTTTTCCTCTCTTCCTCTTCTTCAAGTCTGGCACTTTCCTGGATTGCCTCCATGGCCAGTTCGTCCAGGAGGTGTCTGGCATACTCCATGTACATCTGAAGTTCCAGTAATTTTGAAATTCTCTTACTCATCTTCAATGTTGATACGTCAACGATGGGTAGCCAGACTGAGAGATAGATAGATATTTGGATTTACGTCACGTGCGCCCTTTTGGGCATGTGCGATGAGTTAATGTTCGCATAGCGGACTGCAAAATTTTCCTTGGGGAAGGAATAAGACCCTCATCCCCCGGGCTTTAATGCTCTCAAAGAGAGCTGTTAAATTAGCCGTCAGGTAGCGGAACAATAAGTTCCATGCTATCTGAATGGAAGGCTTTCATGAGTGGGATTGGACCCAGCACACACTCACGTTAAATTTAGAATGGGTATCCAGTCAGAGGCTATCTTGAGTGGGAATCGTCCCAGCACACATTCAAGTTTAACCGGATAAAAATTCTACTGCGGCGTGGCAGGTGTCAACCAAAGCAGTATGTAACGCCAGTCGCGATTGGTCAGCGAATATGACGTCACATCGGGACACCTAGAGTTAGGACGGGTGGAAATCGTTCCACATCTCCGTCCATGTATGGGAGTCCGAGTGAGGAAAAGGAGAAAAAGTGTCTCGGCAGCCGGTGCGAAGCGAAGCCATGGACGTTGTGTACGCTCCAAAACGCCGGTCGGTACTTATTTCAAATTAAGTCCATTTGTACTAATGGACACAAATAATCCAATAATGTGTAAGCCACCTGTGCAATTAACCAAATAAAATAAGTTTCTAAATTTCATTGTTGATTACATTCAAGTTAGAATTTAGTGTACAAGGTGTACATAAATATTTCTAGAAAATACCAATCAGCTAAATCAAAATGACTCATGTATTTTGTATCATGCATGATAAACATAGAAAGAGGTTTGATGGTGGTAACTAAAGGATCTAATGAGGGCTACAACAGACAGATATGATCAAAAAAGGTTTTTATGCCAAACTGAAAACCAAATGGCAATGTTAGCCTCCATTCTTTAGCCCTTAGAAGCGCTGATATGGGACAGTATGCAGTCTTCCAAGTAGTCTGGTAGCTTCCATTCCCTCCTGGTATGGATACTGTGTGAACCTGGGTCGACTATGTCTTTAACGCACCTGGTCAAGTATTTATCATGGACTTGTAGATTCGATGGCCCTGGTAATGCATGGCACAGGTGTACTGGTATATCAGGCTCCTCTTGACCTGATGGAGCTAGAAGAAGAAGGTTGCGGATAGGTGCGATCAATTTCATGGTTCCTCATATTCCATACTATTTGATGGTCTTCCAGAAATTTCTGCTCTGCCGATTTATCTGTCAGTAGATGTTCCAGTCCCATATTTAGTACTTCTTTACGTGCAGCCAGGAATAATTTCATAACTTTTGCTGCTCCCTCATTCAGCACCTTTCCCTCTTGTATTAGTTCTGTAGTTTCCCTAAAAAGGTACTCAATGTCTGTATAAGGGTCTCGTGCTGAAGGGTTGTCCGGTTCCTCTTGAGCCACCTCAGGTGGTGGTAATGGTGGTGGCATTGGTGGCGGAGGTGGGGGTGGAGGAGTAGAATGTTCAGAATGTTCTTTTCCCCTCACCTCAGTTTTCTTCTCTTGAAGTTTCCGTGGCTCATTCTGGCTTGATTTCTTTATTTTAGGTTTCACCGGCTGAGCAGGCTGGGTGGGTTGGGGTCTCCTTGTTGAGTTTCTTCCGTGTTGAGACCGTCTTCTTTGATATGACCTAGATGGTGTCCTTGGTCTATTCGTTCTTTGGTATCTGTTGTGTCATTTCCCCTCTGCCTGTTTCTATTTTGTCTATTATCCTCGTAATTTGTCGTTTCCTTTTCCCAAATCAGTAATAGAGTTGTGCGCTTTTCTTGTGCGCGCATACTCCATCCTGTTGCCATTTTGAGTCCTAGACTTCTTAAGGCATTCCGTGCAACGGCTGGAAATAGGTCCATCGCTAGCTTCTTAACAGTAGTGTGCTCCTACTGCTACGTTCGCTGCCGAGTAATGATAGCCAGACTGATGATTATAATATCGAATTTAAGTGGTGTTCGTACTATTTTACATGTACCACTGGTTTATTCCTGCATAGCAGGATGATAAATTATTCCTGGGGGAAGGAATTAGAGCCACATCCCGCAGGCGTTTATGCACTCAAGGAGTGCTGTTAAATTTAGCCGTCAGGTCGCAGTACTATTGGTTCTAAGCTACCTGAATGTAAAGCTATCATGAGTGGGAAATTAACCCAACACGCACTCATGTTTGCAGTCTGCTTCTACCAAAGTGAGTAATGAGTGGGAGTAGTTCCAGCACGCACTAATGTGTCTTAGGTATGATATTTATGCGTGCATTGCACGCTGTTAATTTGATGTCCGGTCGAGGCAAGGGAGGAAGAAGGGCAGGAAGGTAGGGGTAGATCCACCGGAAGGCACTCGTTGACTGCAGGGTGCTGGCCTAAATTTTGTGTCTTACACGTGCTTTGAATTTGGATAATTTAATTATGGACTTGGCCGAAAAGGTCTTCAAAATGTCTGAAATTTGGAATATACTCTGTGCTGTTTTGTACTAGTTAGTATTAAGCAGGTACCTCAGACGACCGCCATTTGCATGTTATTTATTTTATTATTTGTCACCTTGTGTGATTGGCCCTGATGGTCATGGGCTTAGACCACCTTATATCAGCTGTTGTTTTTAGGGTCTGGTATAACATACTTTATCATTTATGGGGCCTTTTGGTTTGTGGGTAGCTAACCTGTGATACTGGGACCGAATATATACGTAAAGTGGTTATTTGCCGCCTTGTACGGCGGGGCCTGATGGTCATAGGGTTTTGACCACCTTATATGTGTCTATTTGGGGCCCTAGTTTTGTTTCTAGTTTAGGTTTACGTTGATGCTTTGTGCGGCGGGCCCTGATGGTCCTGGTGTTCGGACCGCCTTATAATGACTAGGTTTGGGGTCATTATGAACTTATATTGAAATGGATGTCATCTTTGGCTGAGTAGGGTAGGTTTGTTAAGATTAACAAGGGTATTAGTTAGATAGGGTTAGTTTGAGTGAAGAGGGAGGGAAGAAAAAAGGAAAGAGAATTTTTTTTAAGAACAAAGATGAATGATTGTTAATTTCTGGAGGACGTTTTATGTAGAGGATAAAATGGAATGGCTTTAGTTACTTGTTAATGATCGTTTATGTTGGATTTTGGGGTAGGGTGGTGGCGGCCCTGTGTGTGACAGCATATCTTTGCTGAATAATCAGGTTCCGAGCTGACATTTCAAAGACATCCGCCCACAGCAGGTTGGCTAATTCCTATTATTTATTTTAACTTTGTTTAGGGTTTTTGAGATTTTAGATTTTATTTGCGAGCCCTACTTCATTGATAATTTTTATGATATTTTAGTAAGTCGTTATATGTTTGGATTTTCTTTTCCTAGAAATTCTGGGTATGTACTTGGGGATCCAATTTTATTTTGCGCAAAGTTGAATATGGATCTTTCTTGTTTGTATTTATGGCAGATATTGAATATATGATGTAAATCTTCTGGTGTTTTACAGTGGTAGCAGTTAATGTTGGATGGTTTTGGTCCAATGTATTTCCGAAACTATTTGCTTGTTTGGTTTTTCCGGTGTATATTCTGTTTATTAATTTTTGATCTGAAGCATTTATCTTTGGTGGTTTAATGGTCCTGTCTATTTGGCTTAGGACGGCGTAAAGTGTCCGCCCTTTGGAGCTTTGATTCCACTGTTCTTCCCATTTGCGATTGATGTGTGTTCTAATAATACTATGTATTTCATTTACGCTGTATTTTATAGGAATGGGAATAGGGTCTTTTAATCTTAGTTTAGCTGTCCAATCAGCTGTTTCATTTCCTATTATACCTATGTGGGATGGAATCCACATGAATTCTACGTACTGTTTGTTGTTGTTAAGTTCTTTAAGTAGTACGTAGACTTTTCTTTGAAACTTTTCTCTTGATTTGATGCTGTTAGATTTTATGGATATGATGACACTAAGCGAGTCACTTATTATTACAGATTTTTTAATGTTATTGATTTTAACCCATTTCAGAGCTTCCACAATGGCCAAGAATTCTGCTGTATATATGGAGCAGTAATCCAGCAGCCTGGCTCCAGTCTGAATATTATTTTCTGGAATTACTGTGGCCGCTGCTGTCCTGGGTGGCTCTGATGTTTTTGACCCATCGGTGTAGAGTTTTACAAAACTGGAGTAGGAGTCAAGTATATCCATTGTTATAGATGTTTTAAGTTGGTGTTCTTGGTTAAGTTTATTCCCGTATTTGGTTGCTTTGGTGTTAATGTCCGGTTTAGGAGTTGTCCAGGGGGCCTGATCATGGTATTCTAGTTGTTTGGTTTGACAGTCATGGATTGGTAGTTGTTTTCCAAGTTCATGAATAAGTTTCATTCCTGGGATGTTAGGAACTAGTTTTCGGCTAAACGGTTTGTTGCACTTTTCAATTGCTATTATGGTTGGGTGTGAGTTTGGGTGAATAGTTACCCTTGTTGCATATCTTAATATAAGCTGATGTCGTCTTAATTGCAGTGGTAGTTCTTCTGTTAGTATTTAAAGTTCGTCAAGTGATGTTGATGGGAGGGTGCCTGTGCAGACAGTTAGAGCTTTTCTTTGGATTGAATCCAGTTCTTTGAGTAACTGGTGATTGGCTGAGTTATATACTTGACATCCGTAATCCAGTTTTGACCTTATGAGGGCTCTGTATAAAATTATTAATGTTTCTTGATTGGATCCCCATGTTGTTCCTTAAAGATTTCTCATTAGGTTTAGGTCTTTATTACAGCTATTTATAAGGTTTTTTATATGTTCGCTCCAACTTAGATATTCATCAAAGTACATACCCAGGAATCGAACTATCTTAACATATTTGATGGGATTCTGTTGTATGTACAGCGTTGGGTATTTTAGATTGTTGTTTCGTTTTGGGTGGAATATTACTGCTACAGCTTTTTCATGGGAGATTTTGAAACCCCATACATCAGCCCATCTCCCTATTTTGTTTAGGCTCTGTTGGATGTCGTCTATAGTTTGGTGGGTTGCGGGGTTGCCTGATCTCCAAATACCGCTATCATCAGCGATTTGCGATATATCTACTTTAGTGGAAGTTAAGTTCTGGTCTAGATCATTTATCATGATATTAAATAGAGTGGGGCTGAGCACACTCCCTTGAGGGGTACCATTTTCCAGTGGGTGTGCTTCAGAGTAAGCTGCCCCAACTCTGGTGATAATTTTCTGACCTGTTAGAAAGTTTTCTATCCAGTTGCAAATACGACCAGTTATCCCGTAATTATTTAGTTTTGCTATGAGGCATTTGGTACAAACCAGGTCGAATGCCTTTTCCAGGTCGAGGAAGACTGCAGTTAGGTTTCTATCACATTTTCTTTTACTTTTAAATGCTAATTTGATAGCTGCTTCAAGTTGGTCAGTAGTGGACCTGTTGTTCTGAACCCGCACTGGTTTTCAGAGAATAGTTTATTACTTTCCAGATGGAATTTTAATCGTTTGGTGATAATGGTTTCCATGATTTTACAGATGTTGTTCGTAAGGGAGATGGGTATATATGAGTTAATGTTATTCGGGTCTTTACCAGGTTTGGCGACCGGGATTACAATGGCTTGTTTCCATTTATTTGGTATTTTTCCGTTGGACCAGATCATATTCAATAGTTTAAGTATAGCTTTGTTAAGTTTTCTGGGAGGGTTTTATATATTGTATAGCCAATTTGATCTTCTCCCGGTGATGTTTCTATTTTTTTTAATTTTAATGCTGTTTCCCATTCATGTAACGTGATGTCGCTGTTTAGATTTGATGATTTTGAACCTAGACCTTTGAAAAGGTGTTCGAATTGTGTTTCTACTGTTGCCCTATGTTGTTGGAATTTTACAGTATGGTTTTTATTGCTGCTCGTGTCGGTGAAGTGACTGGCCAGCTTGTCTGCTTTTTCTTGGTTGGTATTCGCCCCGGTAATTTTAGGAGTATTATTTACTGTTTTTCCCCCAATGGATTTAATTTTATCCCATACATGCTTTGAGTTGGTTTTGATGTTTAGTTTTGAGTAAAACTTTTGCCAAGTTTTTTCTTTTGCTTCTTTAATTATTTGTTTGAGTTTTTTTCTTGATTCTTGTAGTTAATGAAATCTTGGGAGTTACCTGTGTGTTTTAAATCTGTTTAGAGCTTTCTTTTTCCCCCTATGGGCTAGTTTACATTTATCGTTCCACCATGGGACTGTTTGTTTAATTTGGGTCCCACTTGATTTTGGAATGCTGTTATCTGCTGCTTCTTGTATGGTGGAAATGATGTTATCGTAGTATTTGTTTACATCTTGGTTTTCTAAGTTTTGTGTTCACCTTAGTTAAGATGTCTGTGAATACTTGCCAATCAGCATTGTCATACCTCTACCTGGGTTGCTTAGTGATGGGGTTTAACTGTACTGCTATCTGCAGGGTGATGATGATTGGGAAGTGGTCACTGCCGAGTGTATTGGCTTGATCCACCCTCCAATCAATCATCTGTGCAAGCTCGGGCGAGCATATGGTGAGGTCAAGGGCAGAGAGTGAACCGTTTTCTGGGTTTATTTTTGATTTTTGACCCATCGTTAAGTATGGTCATTTTGGATTCGGCTTTCCATGTTTCAATCAGTTTACCTCTTATATCTCTTCCATCCCCCCCCCACAGCTCATTATGAGCATTAAAGTCCCCGCAGATAACAGTGTCTTCAGTATTATGTTGAGTGAGCTGTTGGTATGTAGTTAAATTTATGGGGTTCTCACTCCCACCTGGGTCGTATATGTTTATTATTTGAATGTTTTTTGCTCCCGTGTCGACTGTAATTGATTGGAGCTCGAAGGTCTCGCTGCTACCTGGTATGGTTGGAATTGTAATATTGGTAGTGTTTGGTAAGAGTTTCTTGCACAAATATTGCCAAGCCCCCACCCTTTTCCCCGTTAGTTCGAGTTTTAAAAAAGCCAGGTGAGTAGCCTGGAATCGTGGGTAGGTGTTTTGGGTTTTCCGGGAGATGTGTCTTTTGAATACAAATGGTGTCAGGTTTTGGAACTTATTCATTTATTTAACGTTTGAGTTCGGGCAGGTTGCTTCCGATTTCCATTGCCATATAATTAAATTTCGCTTGGTTGTATCATCCATGTTTTTGTTGGTCGTTTATATATTATATGCTCATATTACATTTTTAAACACTAGATTTTTGGCGGTCAGAGATGTTTTTTAATTGTCCGGTTTATTGACTCGGGTAAGTTCCCTATTGTTTGCGGTTTTTCGTTTGTTATATTTATGATCTTCGCCACTAGTTCTTGTATCATTGGTAGCGTGGGAGATATTATTGTATTATCTACAGGTGGGCTGAACTTTTCTGCATTGTTAGTGATGTATTGGTCGTGATTCTTCGTTTCCTTAGTTTCTGGGTTTTTGACGTTAGTCTGGGTTTTCCTGTTTTGGGGGCTGCTGCTTGTTTTCTGTGGTTTTTTTATTTATTTTATATGGGGTAAGATCCAATTTGCAGTCTGAGTTTATATCCTTATTTCTAGAATTTTGTATTTTGGGGGTTACTGAGTTGGGTGTGGTATTGGTGTTTTTGGTTGTCTTTGTAATTTTTTTGGCTACATGGTATGGGAGTTGTTTTGTGTTCATTATTTCTATTGTTTGTTTTTCTTTAATGGTGTATTCACATTCTGTTGATCTTGGTAGTTGTTGTCTTTGACAGCGCATTTGGCGGTTGTTCTATTACATTTCCCCTTATGTTGTACCCCGCAGTGTTCACATTTTGTGGGGTAGCGACATTTATGCTCATAGTGGCCCCAATGTTGGCAGTTACTGCAAAATCTGGTTTTGCTAATGCATTTTTCTAGCCGGTAGTGTTTGCCATAAGGGCCTAGTCTTTATCAGCAGTTGTAGGGGTGTTTTGGATTCTAGAATCACTACGTTTGTTTCAATCTTTATGTGGTTTTTGATTTTATAGGTTTTGTCTATGTTGGTCACATTTTCTCTAAGCTTTTTGGTTAGCATATTTATATCCATTCCTTTGTTAAGCCCTGTCAGTTTTAGTACCGATTTGAATGAAGTGGGCTAGGAAGTAGTTGTAATAGTAGTGCCTTTTGAGTTTTCGGTTTGGTTTTTTTCTTACTGGTTTTGTTGTAGCTTTATTTGTGTTTTGAGCGGGAGGGTTACTTGTTTTATATTGAACCTTTTTGATTGAGTTATGCCTTTCTACTTTGACTTTTATGTAGCATATATTCTCAACTTCCATGAATTTTGCTTCTTGGTTTAGTGTGCTACATTGGACAATTAGATATCTGGTGTTAGGTCGGATGAAAGTGAACTGACTTTGTTGAATTTGAAGGAGTGCTCCTGTAATGCTGTTTATGCTTAAGTTAAGCAGTTGACTGGAGTTACTGCTTATGTATAAGGTGTGTTCCTGTGAGTGCAATTTTGTTTTGATTTTGTGTTGGTTGTTTTGATTGTTGGGGATTTCCTGATTTACTTTTTGACTGTCGTTTATGGTTATTGAGTGTTTTGGTTTCATTGGTAATTTGCCTTTCCCTTCATATTCTTTGAGTTCTGTGCGTGTGTTCCTGCTTGTTGTGTTGTTTTTCCTTAGTTTTGTTTTTCTTGAAGGAGTTGTTATTTGTGGTGTTTATTGAGGCATTGAAAAGGCCTGGGGTTAGGCTGTAATGGAATTTTGCTTTTTGTTCATTTTGATTGTTTGGTTTGTTTCGTTTCACCTTATTTGCTTGATTAGTATTTCTTAGCGTGTTTCCTTTCTTATTTCCTGTTGAGTTTGGGCTATTGGGGTTTTCTGAGGTGTTGTTTATTTCTTGTTTATTTTGTTGTACCCGTGTTGGGTTAATTTGTTGTGTTTAATTTTGTTGGGATTGTGTTAACTTTGTTTTGTGATTGATTTGTGGAGTAATCTGGATGGAAATTGGTTTTTTTGGTGGGTATTAGTCCTAGTGGGGTGAGGAGTTGCTGGTTAATAGTTTCTTCGCGATCCATCGGTAATGTCGTCAAGGATTTCTTGTTCATATGATTTATTTGGGTCCTTGAAAGTGACCGGTGAGTCCGCGCTTGGTTCTAATTCTGGAATTAAGTGTAAGCTAGCAGGGGAGTGAGTTTTGATATTAGGAGGTGTTTCTACAAGTTGGCTATGGTATTCCATAGGGATTGTATCGTCGAGTAATTCAGCTTTGTATGTTTTATTTGGGTCCTTAAAAGTGACCGGCGAGTCTTAGTTTAACTCAGCTTGAGTTGATTTGTTTGCGCTAGCAGGTGAGAGAGTCCTGTAGTTTAGTGGTGTTTTTACTAGCTGCCTAGTGGAAGGGTCATTACTGCACTTTAGTACGGCTATGTTTTTAGGTGGGGGGTTAGTGGATCCCTGAGTTTGAGTTTTCTGGTTATAGTCCTTAAATTTTTTGCCCAGAGAACTTAGTGAGTTATGCCTCCTGATTAGATATTTCCTTTTGTTCATTGCTGCTTTGTTGATTCCATTTAGCTGTGACATATTTGATATTTGAATTTGGATCTCCTTTAAGGTTTTTGTTAGGTTTTAGGTTGTTTTGTATTTTGTGGTTTAGCTATTTGAATAAATTATTTATGATGTTGACAGCAGAAGAAAATAATTATAGGAAAATGGTTAAGGCGTGGCGTTGATGAAAAAATCATTTAGCAGACAATCTTACAGAGGTAATCTAGCGTGCTTGAGTACTTATAAGGAGTCTGCCCAGGTATATGCTAGTTTGTGACCTAGCACCTGTTTCATCGATTTGGCGCCAAAATGTTAGGGTTAACTTTTAAATTAGTTTTAGATTAATGAAATGAAAAATGGCGTTCATGCATGAGATATCTTTTAGAATAGAATCTCACAGCGGTTTCCTAGTGCTTGTTAAACGCATGAGGACTCTTCCCAGGTAAAGCTAGTGTGTTACCTAGCACCTGTTTGTGGATATTCGAGCCAAATTTGGAGATATTAATGTAAGTTAATAAGATAGTGAGTAGGGTTTTATTTGTTAGGTGTTTAAAAATAATTAACAATAATAAATTAAACAGCACAGAGTAGTTTGGCCCGCAGGCTTAGTATGAACTTCGTACCTATTTAGTTGATCTTCCTTTGTTATGGAGTAAGTTCTTTTGTTTGTTCGGATTAAAGATGGCGGCTATCCTCGGTTCCTTTGTTCTTGTTCTATTCTGTGCAGACGGCTAGGCGGGCTGCAAAGTGGGCTGCTAATAGTTCCTTTGTTGTTTCTGTTTACTGAGCTGTTGTTCCTTGAGGTGTTACTCTGACGGATTTGGCAAACAAAACGAATTGCACCAGACAACGCCACGCTACAGCTTGCACATCAGATGGTTGCTACAGCCGTGCTTGCGTGATAGCCAGACTGAATTGAATTGAATTTTGGATTAAAGTGGCATGCGCACATATTTTGCATGTGCCACTGTTTAATGCCTGCAAGGCAGGCTGCTAATTATTCCTGAGGGAGGGAATCAGAGCCACCTCCCCCAGGCGTTAATGCACTCAAGGAGTGCTGTTAATTAGGCCGTCAGGTAGCGAAACAATATGTTCCCAGCTACCTGAATGATAGGCTTGTTATGAGTGGGAATAGACCCAGCATACACTCATGTTTCAGTCCTCTACTACCAATCGATGTTAATGAGTGTGATTTGAAGCACACACTCATATTTGTTTTGGTGGTATATTTATGTGTGCATTGCACGCTGTTAGATTGATTGCCCGGTCGAAGCAAGGGATGGTGCAGGCAGGCAGGCAGGCGCAACTCCACCGGAAGGTACCCGTTGACTCCAGGGTTCTAGTCTAAATTGTGTGTCTTGCGCGAATTTTGAATTTGGAAATTTTACTGCTGAAAGATTTCCTGAATATACTGAATTTGGATAGAGAAACCTTGTGCGGTTTTGGAGTAGTATTAGTATGAAGGAGGTACCTCAGATGACAGTCATTAGTATGTTATTAATTTAATATTTGTCACATTGTGTGACTGGCCCTGACTGTCCTGGGCTTAGACCACCTTATATAAGCTGTTGAGTTGGGGTCCTAAATAACATACCTGGGTTTTAACAGGGCCTATCGGTCTTGGGGTTATCTGAACCGTGGTTTTGGGACCGATTACATGCGTAAAGTATTTTATTTGCCACCTTGTGCGGCGGGTCCTGGTGGTCATTGGGATTTGACCACCTTATACGTTCCTATTTTGGGCCCTAATGTAGTTTTTATTTTGGTTTACGGTGACACATGAGTGGCGGGCCCTGATGGTCCTGGTGTTCGGACCACCTTATAATGTCTATTTGGAAAACATTGTTGTTTCATAGTGGAATGGCTATCATCTTTAGTTGAGTGGGTTTGGTTTGTTAGTGTTTAAGGAAGTGTTAGTTTGATGGTAGGACGGTAGGGTTATTTAAGGTGGAGAAAGGAATGTGATTAAGAGGGTAGGAGTAGCAGAGAGAGTTTATATGTTTGGGTTTTTTTTAAGATTTAAGAATTTGACTTTGCTGGTAGTTTTGCTTATGTTTACGGCTTTAGTTTTTGGAAGGGACAGACGCCCTCGCTGAATAATCAGGTCCCAGTATGACATATCAAGGACGTCCATCCCGTGGTTGGGCCGTTTTAAATTAGGTTTAATTAGTTTATTTACGATTATTGTGTTAATGTTTTTGATGCGCGTTTTTAGGGGTATTTCTTAGTTTGTTCCATGAAGTCTGAGATGAGGTAAGGGCTCCAGCCCGCGCTTAGGCTAGAACATTCCCCTAAGTGGGTTGTAAACCGAAGCCCCAGCTCCATCTCGTACCCCCTGGTTCCTTTAGATGATGACATACTGACAGGTTTACTATAGGGTTAGTTGCTTTTTAATTGAATTTTTTAATTTTATTTATATCTGGAGCCAAATTTTGAGGAAGACGGACGCCTTTGCTGAATAATCAATTTCACAGGTGACATATCAAAGGCATCCTCCCATTTGGTTGGCTCCATATATTTGTCCCTATTTGATTAATTTCATAGCTGTTTTGTGGGATTCATTTGTTTATATTCCTCTTTATTCTGTAAATGTTCTGACAGGCTGGGATGGGGACATATTAAATTTTTCCCCTAAGTCCGGACTCATTTAGGAAGTTTATGATGTTGTCGTAAGTTAGATTTATGTTAGGGTTCATATTTCCTATGACTTCCGGATATGATGTGGGGGATCCAATTTCTTTTTGAGCTATTTGGAATTTGGTTCTAGCCAAATGATGTTGAGAGCAGGCATTAAAAATATGATGGAGATCCTCTGTGGTATGGCAGTGGTAGCAGTTTATGGTTGTGAGTTTAGGGCTTAAGTGCTTACCAAACTGCTGGCAAGTTTTGCCTTGCCTGTTAATATTCTGTTAATAATTCTTTGGTCCATGCTGTTTACTTTAGGTAGTTTAATGGACCTGTTAACTTCATTGTAA
Source organism: Megalonaias nervosa (assembly GCA_016617855.1). Classification (NCBI taxonomy): domain Eukaryota; kingdom Metazoa; phylum Mollusca; class Bivalvia; order Unionida; family Unionidae; genus Megalonaias; species Megalonaias nervosa. The sequence goes on along the minus strand of JAECUM010009496.1, from coordinate 38,738 downwards.
TTGAGATTTCAGCCTTTTGATGTGGTATTCCAGCTTTCCTGCTATTTTTTAATTATGTAATCTTTAGCAATATTTTGGATTTCTTTAATGCTATACTTAAGTGTGGCAGGGTTGGGATCTCCCAGTTTGTTTTTGGCGACTTTATCTGCTCGTTCATTACCAAGGATTCATATGTGAGACGGTATCCACATAAATTCTACTATTTGATTCATAGTGGATAGTTCTTTAAGTAGGTGGTGAGCCTTGGTAAGGAAACTTTCTCGTGAGTTAGTGTTTTTAGTTTTTATTGATGTAATTACACTAAATGAGTCGCTTATGATTACTGATTTTTGGATGTTATTTTATTTGATCCAATTAAATACCTCGATGATGGCCCAGACTTCTCTTGTATATATAGAGCAGTGATCTGGTAATCTGGTTCCCATTTGAATGTTGTACTCTGGGATGACTACTGCTGCTACTGTTCTGGGTGGGTCAGGTGTTTTGGATCCATCAGTATATATTTTTACGAAACTAGAATAGGTGTCTTGTATGTCCATTGCAATTTTGGATTTTAGTGTTAGCTCTTGTTCCAATTTATTTCCATATTCGGCAGCTTTGGTGTTAATCCTTGGTCAAGAGCTTTTCCAAGGCGCTTGGTCAGGGGGTTTTGTGTATTCCTCCTGCTGGTCCAAAATTGGCATGTTTTTCCTCAGTTCTAGAATTTGCTTTCCACCTGGAGTGTTTGGAACGAGTTTGCAACTAAAAGCTTTGTTGCATTTGCTAATGGCTTCTTTTAGTGGGATGCGTGCTTGGATGGCTGGTTAACTGAATTGAGTATCTGAGGAGCATTTCTTGTCTTATCAGCCTTAGTGGCTGTTCTCCAGTCAGTATTTGTAGTTTCGTCTAATGAGGTTGAGGGTAAGGCGCCGGTACAGACCAGCAGCGCTTTCCGTTGGATGGCATCCAACTTTTTCAGATAGGTTTGTTTTGCTGAGTTGTATACTTGACAACCATAGTCTAGTTTCGATTTTATAAGCGTTCTATAGATAGTTATCATAGTTTCTTGACTGAATCCCCAGGTGGTATCTTTAAGGTTTCTTAGTAGGTTAAGGTCTTCGTGCAGTTTTTGATTAGGTGATTAATGTGTTGTTTCCAATCGAGGTGCATGCCTAGGACCTTTACAACTTTAACATATTTGATTATTTGATTTTGTATGTAAAGACTGTGGTAATTAAGTTGTTTGTTTATTTTAGGGGTAAAGATGATTGCCACTGTTTTTTCATGGGATATCTTAAACCCCCATTTATCTGCCCATCTCCCTATATTGTCCAAATTTTGCTGGATTTCTGAGATCACATGGTTGCTAGCGGGGTTTCCTGTTCTCCATATTCCGCTATCATCAGCAAATTGTGAGGTGTTAACTTTTGCTGACGTGAGGTTGTGATCCAGGTCGTTAATCATGATATTGAAGAAAGTAGGGCTGAGTACGCTTCCTTGTGGAGTTCCATTTTCTAGGGGGTACTCTTCGGAGTAAGTGTTCCCTACTCTTGTAATAATTTTCGGACCTGTGAGAAAGTTCTCAATCCAGTTGAACATGCGTCCAGTAATTCCGAAGTGATTAAGTTTTGTAATCAATCCTTTAGTCCAAACAAAGTCGAAGGCCTTTTCTAGATCGAGGAAAACAGCTATAAGGTTTCTATCTGATTTATTTTTTGAGTTGAATGCAAGTTTAATGTCAGCTTCTTGTCTCAGTAGTTGATCAATGGTGGATCGCTTGTTACGGAAGCCACACTGGTTTTCCAATAGCAGGTTGTTGCTTTCTAGGTGGTGTTTTAATCGGTTGGCTAGTATGGTTTCTATAATTTTACATATGTTATTAGTTAGCGAGATGGGTCTGTATGAATTTATTTCGTTAGGGTCTTTTCCGCTTTTGGGGATTGGTATGATAATTGCTTGCTTCCAACTGTCTGGTAGTTGGCCACTATTGTAATTAGAGCCACGCAGTAAGAGTAGATAAATTTTCCTATAACCTAACAACCAAACAATATCAACTACATAGTGTACATAAAGCAGAACCCTAAAATTGTTAATTACTAGTATGTCTAAGCGACATAAGAAGAGTTTGTTCAGTATTAGGTATACAGTTTGAATTTTGAACGGTGGATAAAGGATCAAGTCAGAATCGTAGTTTGATCGAATTGGGTTTCCAAGCCAAAATGGAACCCCTATGGTAATAGGCACTTGAATAGAGCCCTGAAAAGAGCTGTTTTAATTGCAGAGGTTAGAATGTACTGCGGTATTCTTCATCTTCTTTACAGTCAGCCGCAGTGCGTTGTTCTTCATAACGTTGTGCCGGGAATGTTTCAAGCCCATACAGCTCCGTGAGTTGCTCTACTGCCTCAATTAAACTGGCTAATGAGCGGTTTTCATATGCATTCCGGTAATACTGACTCAGGATCTTGATTCCGAATTGCCATTGTTGTGGCCTTGGTTTGCGTGTTTTCAGAGATCTCCACCCCAGGTATTTAACAGCACTGATGAAATTGTTAGCTTTTTTCTCATCCTCAAGCGTTTTCTTCTAATCCTAGGTCCAGGAGTCTCTGTCGGTCAGGATCCATTTTTTCTTCCTCTATAATTTCTTTAGTTTCACTATCCTCGTCACTGGTAGAGGAACAGGAGTCAGTCTTGTCTATAATTGCCGCTGCATGACTAGTAAATTTGGACTGTGGTGTAGCCATTTGCTGTTGTACCACTGTTCTAGCTATGGTTTTTTGTTGTTGTTGTTGTTGCTGTTGTTGTAATTCAGGTTTTGCTGTAGTTACTACAGTTGCGGTTGCTGTTAAATTTTCTTGTTGTTTTCCCGCTTTTTTTCTGCTTGTTGTTGTAGTTGTTGTGATTGTTTCTTTGGTGGTAGTTTTTGGCTTTTCCACTGGTGTTGATGTCCGTGTAGTTCTTTTAGGAAAAATTGTTGTTGGTTCTTTTTGATTTTCCCTTGCAAGTGCCCCAGTTTGCTCCCTTCTTAATATATTTAACGTAGCTCCAATACTTCTTCTCATCTCATAGGCGAATGTAGTTGGTCCCACATAACCATACTGGGCTGCGTAGCCAGTATTGACAATGTGGGAGCAGAAACTGTAACTGGAGAAGTTGTAGCTGTACTACCCATTGTCTGCGTACTCTGTGGTTTTTGTACTCTCCTGTTATTTACTGGTCTTCTGTTGTTTCCTCCTGGGGCGTTTACTCTCTAATTCGTTTCATTTGCTTCCCAGATTAATAAAAGCGTTGCTCTTTTAACTTGAGCCCTAAGGCTCCAGCCTGTTGATAATCGTAGGCCAAGGCCGCCCCGATTTATATGGTTCAAACGCGGACGCGATAGAAAACATCCCTACGACTTTTTTTTTTTTTTTGGTTGTGTCGGAGCGCTATGATAGCTAATTTCATGGTGAGGGATGGAGAGAAGTCAAAGAGCATATATAATGATAAAATTCTTTGAAAACAAACGACAGACACATATTTCAAAACACAAATTTTTTTATTCAACAAATAACTAATAACTAACAATAATATCAAACAAACTATTTTTGACAAGGTTGACAACGTTGTGAAGACAAGTTAGATTTCCACTGATGGAAGTCATGAGGCCATGATGTACACTACGTTTCCTAGATAAAAACAAAAGATAGCCATAACGGTCACAATACCATCGATCTACTTTCTCGTCGTTTCTAGAAGAGTCACGATCAAAATAAATCACTAAATGTTCTAAAGAATATCAAAGACTGCGTTGATGAAGAAAATACACACAATACTGTCCACACACCATGGAATCTGTGCATTGTAATTTCACATTATTGAATTGTGTCGTCTGGGCATTTCTTCTTATAAAGTCGATGATGTCGTCTTCCAAAGGGGGTAATCCATACGAATCAAAATACTCCACACAATCATCTTTAGGGAAATAGACGGCTACCCAGTGGATTCCTGGGAGATGACTGTTGTCCGTGTTGATGACATAAGCTTGATGGTCTTGAGGTTTGCGATGAGGTAGTTCATCTTTAGCACACATGACAGGATTCCAAGAAGCAGTGTACGAACTGTTGTTTAAAAGGTAATAAAGATCCCAGGTATCCATTTTTTGTTTTGTTGTTTTCTTCACAGGTAATGATAAGTCATCGATTCAATTCTGACTTTTTGTTTGAAAATCTCTTATAAGTAACTGTTTCTTTGCTTCGCCTCCGCACTCTGGGCTAAGAGAGCTTCGCTGCAATAGATCTCTACAGTAGTCAGTGGAGGGCAGGAATGATCACGAAAGTCTTTACACCACTGATGCAACACTGCTTCTTCCGAGATAAGACTCCTTGCGTCATCCAGATACTCGTCCAATGTTTTTCTTGACTCATCATCAGACATTTCTCGTGCTGAATTTGACTGGGATGATCGTTTTGATATCCATCGAATCTTTCTTTTTCAATTCCGTAATTTTATCCGCCAGGTGTTTGGCAAAACAGGAGATTAAATGTTGTTCTTGTTCTGGCCATCTGGACATGACCACCACGTCCTCTTCGTCTTTGTCTTGGGGTTCTGCTTTCAAGGTACCCTCCCATTCCATTTCCAAAGCTTCTCTACCATTCAAAGAGGGATAAGTGTCTTCCATAGTTTCTAATAGTCTAGAATGACTTCTCTCAAACTATTGGTTTCAATGATATTGTCAAATTCAGCATACAGGATGACGTTCACTGTGTCTTCAGGGACTCGGTTTTTAAACTGAAGTTCCATACGAATCTGGCCGGATTTTATAGGGTGGAAATGTACCTCGTCGCTGCCTTGGTCTGGAGATCAAAAGCCCACAAAGAGTAACCTTCTGCATAACCCTCATACGAAATGATGTGGCTGGTGTTAGTCCCCAACTGTCCCGAGGCATCGTACAGGGACAAGTACGATCTCAAGTAATTCTTCTGGGCAAAGTCATGATCGAAGCGTCTGGTACACAAGGTCTTGCCATCGTAACTGACTTTGATTTTGGGCACACCAAAGTGATGAAACCCAAAAGGATTTTCCTCGTAGGCTCCGTTGAAGGCTGAATTCTTGACGATGCCAATGATGAAATGCTTGGGTAACTGTCCTTGGAACAGATGTTCTTCGATTATGGATAGCTGTCCTCTGGGATTGGTGAAAGTTTTCACTTCCACACGTCGTATCGGATAATTGGCGGTCGTTCTGCTCAACGTGTGACTGATGTCGTTTGCCACTTTAGGTAACACTTCCACGCGTCGCACGTAGAGTCTGGCTTCTTGGATTTCGGTTTTGGAATTGACAGCAGCAGCATCAGTTATCAAATGGAAAGCTGCACTGCTACGATTCAGTCTCAGACGGACATTCACACCATTCAGCAAATAGTTATCTTGCAACCACATGTTCAAACGCAAGCGATCCATCAGTTCTAACTCTTTCCATCCTTGATTTTGTTTCGACGGGCGTTGAATCCTACATTGTGGTCTGGTTCTTTCTCTGTAATAAAATTGGTGTCATTGAATTTGACTGTCGTGTCAGGTTTCCATACCACGCAAGCATCCAGATGGGTGTTTTTTGGCTTCTTTTCCGTACGTCAAGAGATTTTCCAAGTACGCTCGGTAAGGGTAAGTATCCATGCTGCTGCTGACCAGTTTGTTATTCAAGTACAAATCCACTCCACTGAACAAGGAATGCATGAAATTGTTGACGGAGCTACATCCTCTTCGTTATATATAGAATTTCCACTCGGATCGAGAACGTTGACTTTCAAGTACAAGTAACTGCTATTCAGATCGATGTAATCTTCGGGCTGTCTTTTGATTTCAAATTCGATGGGAGCTGAGGCCGTCAAAGAGGAGACGGGATGAAATTCTACCTATTGGGATTCTTGCATCGTCATCATGGTGGGTGGCATGGCAAACAGATCCAGTTCCGACCTGGAACAGACGCAAGACTCTAGGTGCATCATTTTTTCTTTCTCTCTGTTTGTGATTTAATAATCAAAAGAGTCTAATTCTCGGACGGTTCTTCTTTTCTTAGTCACTTTAGCTCTGGGGGTGTGAAGTCCTCTGGAAGGGTGTCTTCCTTTTCGTCTCGTTCTGCCTTGTCCTTGCTGTGGCGTCAGGGAAGCAAGAATAACTGACTAGGCAATGTCCGGGGCATTTATAGGAGTTTCTCGTCGGCCCAAAATGTATTTGCCTGTTTGAAGCAAGACATTTGTGCCTGCTCTCAAGAAAGCTTCTTTGGGGTTTTGTTTGTCGATAAAGACATTTTGGAGAAATTCATTTGCCTTGCGTCAAAGCGGCATCTTTCAAGGCGTGCAATCCTCGTGTCACCATCGGTTTCAAACAGGAGCCACAGAACGAAAGGCCGATTTCAACATATCTCCTAAACCATGTCCTCGCTGTCGAGCGACTCCTCGGTACACTGGATACATGACTTACAAGTCGTTACAGAATCGTTTTCTAAAATGGAGTTTCACCGTAACTTTCCCTTTGATGAATGAAATATTTTTTCCCCAGATCTCTTTTTTTATAGTAATGTTGACAGTGTCGAAATACGACTTACTGATAGGCAAATAGTGAGGAGGTACAAATTCGAAGTGAACGTGAAAGGTGTTTCCACCTTCCTCGTCAGCGTTCGTGGCAGAATCCACGTTGTAATCCACCACATCGGAGTACACAAAAATCAAACTGAGTCCCTGGTTCATTTCTACAGGGAATCGAAAATATTTCGCAAAATCCAAGTTGCCGGTAATGGCTGGTATTTCGTCTATAATCTTGATCAACTTGGGGTCTCCACCCAAAATGTCATACGATTCAGGACAAAATGTAATAACCAGCACTTTGTCCTCTGAAAATTTCATCATTAGGCGACGAGTTATTTTGTGGTACTCGATCGTGACAGTTTTTTTGGCTTTCTCCAAGGCTTTGTCAAACTGTGCATTGAACTTGGTAGCAATCGTGTTCACCAAATGTTGGGCATTAAAATAATAGCCTGGGGGAATTTTCAACCGATAGGCGGCCTGTTTAGTTTTGGGGTGTTCTGTTTTCATAGTGTCACCTGCATTTGAGCGTTCATCCAATTTTTGTTGCACCTACGGGTCAATAACTTCCACCGTAAAAGTGTTTTGATTTCCAATGATGTTTTTGATTTGTGTCGGGTGAATCATTTGCACCAAAGCCACTTCCCAATGGGCTTTCTTTATCCAGTTGGATGGCCTGAGGTAATTTGGCCGTGAAACAGCAAAAGGTGTTGTGGGGAAACACCTCCATGGAACTGTCACTGGTAACGTCAAATAAAATTGGTTATTCATAATTCTAGAGTTCTGCTGTCCGAGGGGTCACTGGGGGTCAGAGGAGTGTCTGAAAGAGGATTGTTGTTGGAGTGGTCCACAATTGTTTGTTTCCTTGTTGCAAACTCAAATTGGTAATGTCAGCACCGATGATACAATACATCACAAAGATTTGGCAGAAAAAGACGATTTGCGTTTTAGGCACAATGTTCTCCACACCACAACCACAAGGGTTGTTTTTGTAGAAATTGCAGAGAAGAACTGGGGGAAGGAGTGGTCACTGCAGTGGTAGTGGTTGAGGTTGTGTAGAAGGGCATGATGGTCACTTCTTTTTATAGTCGATGATTTGCGAAGCGTCGATCCAAGTGTCAAAATTCGGCGGATATATTTTCCAATGTACTTTGACTTCTTTGACACGAAGTTTTCCCACTTTACTGGTTCCTCGATCGAGAATGCTTTCGATCTCGTACACTTCGTCTTCATTTTTGGTTACACATTGTAACTCGGGCAAGTAAAACGTTCCTTTTAACACTTCCCCGTTCATGTCTTCCAATTTATAGACGATAGGATGACGGCCATGCACTCGTTCAGTGACCCGAAACAATTTGGTGGTCCAGTTGGGTAAGTAACCTTTGTCGAAAGTGCGTTTGGTTTTGCCAATACGCACCCAATCTCCTGCTACCAACACTACACCTTTCTTGGGGACAGTCACAGTCGGGCACTCGAAGACGGTCACTTCCTTGTCCGTAGTCACTTCTTGGGGGGCACGTCCGATGCTCTGATGGTAAGATTGGTTGTACGCTTGGACTAGGTGCGGCAAGATGTCGATATACTTGAGAGTGTGTTGATGCGTAAAATTTTTCCACATGCGTTCTTTCAAGGTGCGTTGAAAATATTCCACGATGCTAGCTTTGGTTTCGGGATTCTCGGTGGTGCAAAAATGAATGTCACGTTTCTTTAATTCTTTTTGGAAAGCTTGGTTCAGAAATTCGGTGCCTTTGTTGGTTTGCCATCGAAGAGGGTGACGTCCTCTTTGTTTCAACACCAGTTTGAGGGCTTGCACTAACTCACTGCTTGATTTGGAAGTCAATGGCACGACCCATGTAAATTTGGAAAAGACGTCGATGACACAAAACAAATATTTGTAGCCATGATTGTAAGTGGCCAAATGAGAGACATCGGCTAAATGAGCTTGTCATTGATGATCGATGCCCTCCACTCGGATGCGACTTCTGGAAAATTTTCGTCGAATGGGTTTTTGTAAGGTGTACGTGGCTTGTTCTTGTAACCATCGTTGTACTTGAGGTAAACGGACACTTTTCAGTCGAGTTTTTTGGCAGCACGACACAATTTCTGAACCCCTCAGTAACCTGCAGGATGGGATAGATCGTAGTCGTCGTCGGCATCCGTCCGTCTTCGAGAGACGATGGTGTAGCTTCCGGTTGGGTGTTCTATCTGCACCTTCGCGAGTGGCTGAAGAGTCCGACCCTAGAGTGACAGTCTCTGTTGCACTTGCTGCAGGTGAAAGTTGATGCTTGTTGAGGCTGTTGTTGTTTCGCCTTTCTCCTGGATCACTTTGTAGCGAGGTTTGTGTTTATCCTTTCCTCGGCTTTCTGAACGCCCTGTCTGACAGCAAGGCGCCAGGCGGAGCGGTCGTCAGCACAGCTCTCCCAGTTGTTGACGTTAATGTTGGCCGTCTTCATGTCCTTCTTGCAGACATCTTTGTAACGCAGACGTGGCCGTCCAGTCAGTCGTGTGCCCTCTGCTAGCTCGCCGTATAGCAGGTCCTTGGGAATGCGGCCTGGATCCATTCTCTTGACGTGGCCAAGCCAGCGAAGGCACCTCTCGCTGAGGATGGTGAACATGCTGTTCATGCTGGCGCGTTCCAGAACCTCAGTGTTGGGTACTTTGTCCTGCCACTGGATGCGCAGAATGCGCCGCAGGCATCTCAAGCGGAAAGTGTTGAGTTTTCTTTCATGGCTCGTGTAGGTGGTCCATGCCCCGCTGCTGTAGAGGAGTGTGCTGAGCACGCAGGCCTGGTAGACGCGCAGTTTGGTCTTCTCAGTGAGGTTGGGGTTGTTCCAGACCCTCTGGTTCAGTCTGGCCATAACTGCTGCTGCCTTGGCAATCCTGCCGTTCACCTCAGCATCAATGGAGAGCGAGCTGGAGATGGTGGACCCAAGGTATGTATAGTTCTCAACAACTTCAAGGTTGTACCCATCGATGGTGATGGTTGGAGGGGAGTCTGCATCCTGCGCCATGATATTCGTCTTCTTCAAACTGATGGTCAGTCCGAACTCTTTGCAGGCGTGGGAGAGGCGACATACCAGCTGCTCAAGTCCATCTTCCGTATGTGATGTCAAGGCTGCATCATCGGCGAAGAGCAATTCACGGATGAGAACCTCTGTGACTTTAGTCTTTGCACGGAGACGAGCGATGTTGAGCAGCTTGCCGTTAGCCCTGGTGTGGATGTACACTCCCTCGCTGAAGTCCTTGAAGGCGTACAGGAGAAGCATGGAGAAGAAGATGCCAAAGAGGGTCGACGCAAGGACACAGCCCTGCTTCACTCCACTGCTGACTGGGAAGGCCTCTGATGTTGCGCCGTTGAAGCACACTGTGCTTTGCATGTTCTGGTGAAACGATGTGATGACAGCGAGCAGTCGTGGGGGGCAGCCGATCTTCTCCAGGAGCCTGTAGAGTCCGCTCCGGCTGACCAGGTCAAACGCCTTTGTCAGGTCTATGAAGGCAATGTAGAGGGGCATCTGCTGCTCATGACACTTCTCCTGCAGCTGGCGTAGTGAGAAGATCATGTCTACAGTTGACCGGCCGGCTCGGAAGCCACACTGGGATTCTGGGTAGATGCGAGAGGCTAGGGTCTGCAAGCGCACCAGTGCGACACGTGCGAAAGCCTTTCCGACGATACTGAGGAGGGAGATGCCCCGGTAGTTGTTGCAGTCGCTGCGGTCTCCTTTGTACTTGTAGAAAGTGAAGATGTTGGCGTCTCTCATGTCCTGGGGGATGTGTCCCTGTTCCCAGCAGAGGCAGAGGAGTTCGTGCAAGGGCTGCAGTAGTGCTGGTTTCCCGTTCTTGAGGACTTCAGGTGGGATGCCGTCGCTCCCAGGGGCCTTCCCACAAGCGAGGCAGTCGACGGCTTTTCTTAGCTCTTCCTGGGAGGGCGGAGTGTCTAGTTCCTCCATGACTGGCAGGTCTGGGATGGCGTTCAGGGCAGTGTAGGTGACGACGTTTTGGGTTGCATACAGCTCACGATAGTGCTCAACCCAGCGCTGCAGCTGTTTCCCCTGGTCTGTGATGACTACGCCCGTCTTGGATTTGAGGGGGGCGGTCTTGAAGGATGGGGGACCTGTCGCCTTCTTGATACACTCGTACATGCCTCTTGCATCCCCAGTGTCGGCAGCTGTTTATATGCTGGTGCAGAGGTCCAGCCAATAGGTGTTGGCGCAGTGGCGGGCGGTCTGCCGGGCATTGTTCCCGGCAATCCTGAGGGCTTGCAGTGTACCAGGGCTAGGTGCAGCCTTGTAAGCCAGAAGGGCTTTCCTCTTCGCCTCAGTCACGGGCTCCATCGCCTCCCAGCTGGCCTCATACCAGTCGGTATTTTTACGCTCCTTCTTCCCATAGGCAGTAATGGCTGAATTGTACACAGCGTCTCGGAGGTGGGACCACTTGGAGTCGATGGTGTCATCAGGTGTCTCTTTGGTGAGAGCCTCCTGCAGCTTGCTGGTGAACTGCTGCGTCCTCTCTGGTTTGCTTGCACAGCATGTGTTTATGCGTAAGCGACCCTTCTTCTTGGCGTGGTGCTGCTTCCTGGGTATTATTCGCACCTTGCTGGCCACGAGGGAGTGGTCCGTGTCACAGTCGGCGCTGTGGTAGCTGCGGGTAAGGAGGACACTGGCCAGTTCCGCACGCCTTGTGATGACGAGGTCTAGCTGGTGCCAGTGGCGGGAACGTGGGTGCCTCCATGACACCTGGTGGATTTCCCTGCATTTTGAAGTAGGTGTTGGTCACGCATAGGCTGTGGGAACAGCACATCTCCAGCAGTCGCTGACCGTTCTCATTGATCTTGCCCCTTCCGTGAGAGCCGAGACAGGTGGGCCAGGCCTCGTGGTCAGCTCCCACTCTAGCATTGAAGTATCCTAGTATGTAGAGGCCTTCATTGTTGGGGATACTGGATATTGCTTGATCCAGAGCCTCGTAGAACTGTTCTTTCTCCTCTAGGGTGGAGCAGAGGGTTGGGGCGTACACGCTGAAGATGTTGACTGGGCCTGAGGATGTTGACAGCCGGAGGGCAAGGATCCTCTCAGTGCCTGATGATGGATGGGATAGATCGTAGTAAATGCTGGCTAACACCTTCTCCATTTTTTCGTAGGTTATCCACTCTTCACTGATACTACTCTGGATGGGACGAGTGAGTGGATTGGAAAACGGTTTTACGTGTCCGATGTGCCACGGGAGTAGAAGTCGAGGGTTGTGGTGTTGGAGGTGGTGGTGGTGGTAGTAATGGGACGGCTTTGGTCTTCTTTTCTTTCTTCACTTCTAGTTTCTCTTCTTTCTTTATGGCTTCTGTCGAAGGAGGAGTGGGCATCATCTTTTTAACCCAGGCTTTCAGTTCTTCTCGTTGGGTTGTAGGGGAAGGGGTCAACAAGGACCCAGTAATCTTGCTAGAGATGGGAGCTACTGACGGTGTTTGAAAGACTTCTCGTGCCTCTTCTTCCTCAGGAGAACACGTCCCAATGTTTGGCTAAACGAGGAGGCAGTCTTTTCCTTTTCTTTCCTTTGGGGGTAGAAGAAGGATGGCTTCTGGGGGTGGGTGACCTCTTTGTTTGTTTGTTTGCTCCGGGGTACAGATACAAACATACACTAACGTCGATGACTTGGCATAGGCCCTTTTATTTTATTTTTTTGGACTATTGCTTCGTCAAAAAGGTGACGACATTTTTTCCTATATTGCTAAACAATCCTCCCTTTTGGTGGCTACTCTTTTTCTTTGGATTAACGTGTCTTTTCAGAGGTTGACGTCGATTCCTGGCTAAGCGTTTTTTTTTCCGGATGTCGGGTCAAACGATGCGACTGTCCTTTTCTTTTTCCCTTTCCTTTTTGGACAGAAGAACGACGATGGTGTCGGTGTGCACTTCTTTGAGAGGGACATCTTTGGGCGTTCAGGAGCACAAAAACACTGATCCCATTGTTTACCTCAGGTCTTTCTTATAGTGGAATGCGTCGCCACTGATTGTCTTTATGTCGTATCAACTTAATGACAGGCATCACGCGACGTTGAGGGGTTCGCAACGGACTAAATCGGGACAGTTCTTGCTTGGACAAATCCAGTAAACTCTATAACATGCCCGATCTCTCTTGGACTTTGATTTTGGGAGCAGGTACTTTGTGAACAGAGGCTACTGCCGCTAAAGAGGAAGAGGGTGTCACCGCTGGAGGAAAGGTTCTTGGAGATTCGGGTTTCCAATTTTTCATCACATTAGGAAGAACATGTGTCAGATTGGGTTTGGCAGGCATCACCAGCAACGGAGAAGTGGAAAAAGCTGAGACTACTGGAGACGTGGTCACCGTTACGGCAGGTTTTGGTTTGCGAATGTAAAGTTGTTTCCTGGCCGAAGTACCTCTCTTGCAAGTAGAAGCTGTTTTCTAGGATCTTTTCTGAGGACTTTTCTTTTTCTGAGGCTGTCACCTGGTCTTGACATCGCTGCTCTTTTTCTTCTTGGTACCTTTTGGTCGGGAAGTGGCTTTTTTCTTGGGGAGGACTTTGGGAGTGTTAGGATCTCATTTTAAGAGGGAGCGAATGAAGACACCTCCTAGAGAACCGCTACCTCCAGGTTTCAAAATGATTTGCTTTTTGGATTGAGTATCGATGCGTGGATCGGCCAGTTGCTTCATTGCTACTTTGTTTCTCTCAACAAAACAAAACGTTTGGTTAGATGTGGAATGTGAATGATGCCTTGAAGTAATTGACGTGCTGTCACCGTAAACCATCGTAAGACTTCTTTGAGACTGGTTCTAAGACACTGGCACGTATTTGTGGATTTTATCGCGATTGGAAGATGATACTGAAGAGACGTCATGTTGAAGCTGTGTGAGACAGACCCAAAGTGCCCGAGATTTTTATAGATTTGTTTGGTTGTTGTTGTTGTTGTTAAGTCGACGACTTGGACGTGTACACGACAGGCCCTCCGTCTTGGCACCAGTGGTGAAACAGATGAGTACGAAATCGCAAATACTCGGGGGTGGTGGGTTTCAAATCCAAGAGTAAATAGGTGTGTGGGGTTTGAGGGGCATCGTCGTACGCATGGGTTAGCCAAGGAGTTCCTAACTGTTTGGCTAACACTTGCACTTGCGATTTATCTCTGGGGCTTTTAAACAAGACCAAGTAATGAGCATTGAGACTGATGGTGCGATGGGCTTTACTTTGTTGAAACAAATTTTGGGTGATGTAAATGACACTGGCATTACGATGACGCCCTTTGCGCTTAAACCACAGTTTAATTTCTTCTTAGTCTTCTCCTAACATGTCGTCGAAGATGACCAGATGCGTTTGACTGGGGTCAGACACGATTCCGTCGTCTTCGCCAGGAATGCCTTCCACAAACACGTTGGAATCGCCTTGACTTTCTAGCAGAAGGCTGTACGCCGATTGCCACTCTTTGTAACACCACACGATCCGTTGAAGTGGACGATCGATCAAATGATGTTTATGTTCGATCAAACGTTTGACAAATTCGGTTTTGCCTGAATCGCTAGGTCCGGCAATTAACATGTTAAAGGGATGCCGAAGATACAAGGCCTCCGAATTGGCACGATCTACGTTTTTGTCGATGACTTTGAAAGTGGAGGAAGAGGGAGTAGAGACAGTAGAGGTTGCCATAGTAGTGCAAGGAATGTCACTTTTGACACGAAGACAAACAAGACAAGAGTTTTTATACTTTTCTCGGGACACGTTTATTGCAAACTTTAAAAGTGAACACGAAAGACAAATATACATAAAAGCCAAATGGTTAAGTACATGCATGAAATACACTTCAAAGCGATCAAAGTGGAAAATAAACAAGTCTCTGTACAACAATTTTGGTGACAAAGGTGTGGTGTCCTAGGGACAGTGTGTAATGTTCTTAGGGTCTCTACACTCCTTGGCAGTCACACAGAGATCCTCTCAAAATGGCCTTTCGGGGATGTTGATGACAGTCCTGTCCTGAAGGGAGTGGTTTTCCTCGGTGACGGGTTCTTCTTCTTCTGGTACTGTCACTAACACAGGTTTAAAAGTTACTCTTTTTACTGAACGTTTGAAGACAGGATTACAAATTTTCGGTATAGACGCCACTTTGTTTTGTCCAAGCCACGAAGACAAAAACGTTTCCAGTCACGAATCTTTCCAGTAAGGGTGTAAGTCACAAGCTACACACACATCGTCGTACACATCTTCAGTACCTAAATGTTGACGAATCTTGTTTTCCCGTAGAGGTCGAGAAGTATCGAGATGAAAGCGCAAGGCTTTTAACAGAATGAGTCTCTCGTGTACATTTAAAGGAACTATTTTCATGCTTTTTTGGTGGTATGTGCTGTTCGTAAAGAGTCCACAAGGAATCGGCTGGTAAACGAAATCCCAGAAAGCATGTCACTAAGACACACAATGCACACAATCCTTGTAAAATGCAATGGTAATCTTAAACCGATTAAATACTGTCATTGATTTCCTTTCCCAGAATCTGTTGTATCACGAATGATAAAGGTCGTGTCATGGTAGCTAGTTTTTATACCCTCTTTTTTGTCGGAGGTAATAAGTGTACTTTTTGAACAGCATCGGTTTTATTTTAGTTCCGTACCAATATTGTTTAGTCACTAACTCACATACCACACGTCGTACAGAAGTTTCCTCTTAAACCAAAAAGAATAGTTCTTATAAACATTTGTTGTAATCCTCTAACTCGTCCTTTGGAATTCGGTATATTAGGATCACCTTGTAAGTAGAATGAGTGGCATCCATAACTTTATGAATCTCACCTGATTCATAAATGTCTGACCAATGGAAAGCTTTCACATGAATCAGTTCTCTTATACCATTCAGGTACCAGTGGTTCCAACATCGGTGACGTAACGGATGCAATTGTTCTTTGCGTTTCACTTGTATTCTTGACCAACTCTCGGTAAATGCGTTCTCTCAGCTCCACAGGCAACCCATGAATGTTCTCTTCTAAAGTATCCAATCAAGAATAGGAAGCGCTGAGTGGTGGCCAATAGCTTCGTTTATATTTGTGACTGAAGTAGTGTAATCCCATAATCAGTCTTCGTTTACTTTGCAAAAGAGCATAGTTTAAAAATGGAGAAATAATTCTGAGTTTGCGTTTCACTTATATTTTGACCAACTCTGGGTAAATGCGTTCTCTCAACTCCACAGGCAAGTCACGAATGTTCTCTTGTAAAGTATCCATCCAGAGATTACTGATGTCATCCCGCTGAAGGTAGGTAGTGACAGTGAATAGACAATCGAGCATGTTCCAGGTAAGTGGAACCTTTCTGTTTCCACTCGTGAAGTGACACACCGCAACTGAAGCACTTGACTTTATCCCCTTCGCCCAAGTAGATAAATCCGGCTCTGGCTAATTCTTCTGGGGTAGGTCTCCCAGATATTTAGGCTATTTTCCTATGAAGGTTTGGAATCGACTTTCAAAGTCGCAGTATTCAGGCAAACGCACAGGGGACGAATATTCGTATATCACAGTTTCATTTCGATGAGGGTACGGTGAAATCCGCTGAAGTTTGCTCAGGGTTGGATGACATACGTATGGTGGTAGCCGCATGGTTTCATGATGACATCCACCATGAAAACCAGTAAAGTGAAAAGGTGTACGATGACGAGTGGCATCGCTTTCGCATCCATCAGGTTTGACACGCACACCATCACTTTCCATGGTAGTTATGGTAGTAGTAGTAATAGCAAAGTTCCCATGATGTGGTACTGAATCGCTGAGGTTTCTACCACTTGGTATCCTTGCTGTTCTACCTTCAAGCGCCGCTGACAAGTGGCCTGGTACAAGTCTTCCATGGTCCGTTGTAAAAATTGATTTTTAGTGTCATGTTGAGGGTAACAGATCTCACATCCGTGAAATAAGCACCCGTTAAACTCGTACACGATCTTGGGGTTTTCTAAGTCCCAACCATCCACCGAATACGTTCCGATAGTCTTTTCGCCTCCTCCGTTGCTGCCGTGTTGGATCCATTTGTCTTCCTTGTCGAACAAGTAATGTAGCCGGCGTAGGGCTTTGATCGAATATTGCCGTTTGACAAAGTTCCTCGTTTGAGGGCTTATGACATCTAGGGTGCTTTTGGGCATGAATCGTTGGTGGTACACTAGGAAACACGCTTTGGCAATGGTGCAGGCTTCTTTCAAAGGATTGATCCCTCCGTGCTCCATGAACAGCTGTCGAAATTTTCCACAGCAACATCGTAAAATGTTCACGTTGGAACGACAATGTTTTAACATTTCTTCCCGAAAGTCGAAGGGGTCCGAGTGTGCTACCAAGTGTAGAAAACTTTTTTTTGTTTGGTGCTCATGTTGTCGGGTTCGTAATAGTGAGCCTCAGGCAAATGGGGTAGAACGGCGTGTTGATTGGCGTCGAGATTAGAAAATTTTTCCCTGACATCACTTTCTGCATCAAACTCGTCTGGCTGTGGCAACCAATCTTGCTTCTGCGGACGATACGATATTATCGCTTCACTTACACGTAACGATGTTAATATTTTTACATCAATCATATATCGTAACAACACAATAGGAGCCCAGTGGTTTTCTGCGAAATGTCTTCCAAACCAAGCATAAGTAATCGGATGGAGATTTCGTGCAAATTCAAATGAATCAACGTAGGCGAATCCAGTCAGATCAAAATCTGGCAGGGGTCCATTTATCGCAACTCTTGTCATCTGGTGTGTTGGATGTTCAGAACACTGTCGTATCCAAGAAAACTTCCAGGATAACACGCTACCATATCAACTGAGATAACGTCGCTATAATTGTACTTAGTATTCTATAATCCGCCGTGTCCGTATTCGATACAACTACGTTGAATATCAACGAGAAATTCCTATCTTGTAGGTTTCCATGAATTTTTCTCCTGAGCAAAGTGAGCAGCAACTGATGGAACGGTAGAACAGTTATTCAATAATTGTTCGATAACATCATTATCATTCGTTTATTTCAACGCAAGATTTTTCATTTCGTCGTGGAGTGAATCTGCACGATAAATTTCTCCGCTAGGCCTTACAAACTAATCGTAATTTCCATCATCGGAACTTCGAAACAGCCAAACAGATACGGGGTCACTCTTACTAATATTTTTAATTAAATCAAATATAACGCCGTTGTAAAATTTAATTGTTCTCTTTCGTGGAAATATCATCACCGTGGACGTCCATGCGTGTGCGTTATGATCAATGAGTGTTATTGGAGTTCCATTTTTTTTTTTGTATTTCGGCGCGTATAAAATTTCTCCTGTTAATGTCTTCACCGTAATCGGAAATCTTAATCGCTTTTCTATTTTAGCAACGTCGCTGATAGATGTTCCGGTATCTTTAATTGTTTCTGCCCATGTGTTTCTTTTTTCACGTCGAAAATCCGTTAAACCGTTTTCACGTATCGCTGCTGAGAAATGTTCTGTAGCTCGCTCAGCTACACAATTTATCCTATACAGTTTCATCTTCACAAGATCATCAACGCCAGGTTTATTATTCAGCGGATATAACGCATAAACAACTGCAGTCACAAGATACGCTCGTTCGTAATATGGTTTGTCAGTGCCGGTTAATGTACCTGGTTTGGAATTTTTATTCAACGTGACGATGCTACGTCCAACGGTTACACGGACAGGGTCACGTTTTTCACAGATGATCCAAACTTCGTCGTCTGTCTGCACAATAAATTTTATTAGAATAATATATCGCTGATCATCGAGGTAGTTGATGATGTTTCTTGCTCGCGAATCATTCATTGTAGCATTGACAACATTTTTGATATTAAATGTTGACCACGTGTGAACTGTACCATCGTCGTGAAATTCCTTCTTGACTTCGTTGATACGATTAATTATATCCTTGTTCATCAGCGCCAAATCTTGCATCGAAAAACTAAATTTTGGTTTTGACAGTTTGTCAAGATCCAATCTAGCTCTGGAAGGCTTAATTGCAGATAATTTCGTGAATTCCTCCATATTATAATTAAAGCAAATACGTGTTTAATTAAACTTTAATTATATATATATATATATATATATATATATATATATATAGTAGTATATATATATATATATATATATATATATATATATATATATATATATATATATATAATGATTCAAGCAAATGTAATAAATGTAATTGGCTCATGATTGGATTTACAACACCGTGTAACCTCGCATGTGTAAATGCATTCTGTGGTTATCATGTACAAAGTTTTCGACGTGGAAATGTAGGACCAAAACCGTGCTTGCGGTGCGGTGTTGGGGTCAGAGGAGAAGCACGGTTATGTTAACAATGTGGTGGCAAAAGATACAGAGAGCTGAAACGATATTATGATAAAAAAAATTGTCGAGTCTCCTATAAAAACCGCAGAAGACTATCTCGCCAGGTTTTCAAAATAACAATTTAGACAAATAATATTATTATAAAAAGGAAGCAAAATGAGTTTGTGAAGCAGTTCATCATTAAAAATTATGAAGCATCCAGAGAGGGTATCATCAGAAATTGTAGATTAAAAACACCAGTTGGTTCTGACAATGGTATTGGTTATCTCAGATTCCGTGCTGGAAATAAAATGTATTACTCACATAGATTCGTGTTTGAATGTTTTCATGGACTCAACGAAGACGGACTTGTTATTGATCATATTGATCGAAATCGGAAAATTAACAATTCATCTAACTTGCAAGTCATTACGCAGAAGCAGAATTGTAAAAATTGGTGAGACGGCTATGTACAAAATGGTTGGAAAGAAGGCTGTTAAATCTGTAAACGCAGAGACAGGCCAAGAAATAACATTTCAATCAATAAACGCGGCTACTAAATATTTTTATATTACCCTGCGTTCGGTACAATATGTCGTGGATAATATAACCAAATCTGCATTTTCAAAGAAATTCAAGGAAAGAATCACGTTTAAATATCATACACATGAAGCGAGATAACTCCGTCATCGCTGATAGAATAATTAAGCAGTTGTCCCGCTTGTTACTGGGCGACGTGAATGCACGTATAAAACAACAAAACGAAATAGCGATTCTTTTTTGTGTCATCGTATTTCTCCTTCCTGTGTTACTTCGTCCATCATAATTTCACAAAAATAATAAATATATCGTTCATAAATTTGATGTGTAATTGTGTATATCTCAGCTGTGTGTGAATCACATACAGTTGCAAGTTATTTTTAGACAGCCGTAATACATTATCATCTGACATATTCATGAAGTTGATTTATAGATCGATGTTAGTATCCTTGGCTAGCAGTACACTTTAACTCGGCAGGAATATATGTAAGATCGTAGATTTCACGATTTAATTTTAGAAAATGTTTCAGAAACTGAAATAAATCCACACCACAGTTAACAATAATTGTGATTTTATTCAGTATAATGGTCGTACTTAAGTTGCCTACTTATTCAGCATTAGGTAACCTCAACAAATCCAGGTAGGTTATTTTTAGATCTTGCAGTTAGGTCAACATCTGTTTCCAATACATGGCGGTATTTTATGTCCACGTTGTATTTAGTTAAAATTAAAATAAATCCACACTACAGTTTCGTGTGTGAAATTACACTGCATTTTATTCAGCTGAAATCTGTGTGAAGTTAAAATAAATCCACGTCAGTTGAAATGTTTGCGAAATCTCACTGCAGTTCACTAGTAGCATTAGGTAACATAGTAACGTTCCAACACTGTATTTGCAAGAATGGGACTGTGGTACAGTGTTAAGAATGTTGGATTCTGATACTGAGGCCTGTGGTTCGATTCCCATGGCAGACACATTGTCGATGGGGAGGTACGATGCCATTTTTCTAATAATAAAATGGGGGGTTCCCCAAAGGATCTCATGTACACTTCCTCACCACGTCGAACAACGTGGTGGGTGCTGTTTTGCACTCACTCCGGGGTTTAATTGGGGGGGGGGGAGTGTTCATGCAATTGAAAAACTAGACAGCTCTCTGAATTCCTAATATTTCATTTTGCAAATTAGGAATTTGCCAGGGAGTGTGTCTACAGAACCCCTCAAAAATAAACAGTAGGGTCATGCAAGCTCCTTGACCTTGTGACCTCACTGAAGGGTACCCAACACAAGGACATTCAGAAAGAATATCGCCAAAAGAAAAAGTATCATGAGGTGCCTGTGGGCCATAAGAAAGGTCTTTACAAAAAACTAGGGTCGACCCAACTAGGGTCATCAACGAAAAGATCCCAAAAAACTAGGGTCAACAACGAGAGACCCAAAAAACCTAGGACCTCATGAGCTTTACTGGCAATGAAGGGACCGACCCCGTGGAATGGAAGACCGACCATCATCGCTGTTTATTTTTTGTTTACTTTTGTTATTCAGAAATATTGATTCTGATTAGAAATATTTTCATTTTTATTTTATTTTATTTTTTTTATTATATTAATTCTGAATCTGAAATATTTTATTATTATATTAATTCTGAATCTGAAATATTTATATTATTATATTAATTCTGAATCTGAAATATTTTTATTATTATCTTAATTCTGATTCAGAAATATTTTTATTATTATATTCTGAATCTGAAATATTTTTATTATTATATTAATTCTGAATCTGAAATATTTTTATTATTATTTTTTATTATAATATTGAAATCAAAGAAATTTGTTTGAGTTTCTTGATTTAATCGTGTAAATACCGCATCAGATTTTATGAAATGTGTTCGATTTTCTCAATCTTTTCATGTCAAAACCCCAGCAGATTTATGAAATTCATGCAGATTTGTCAGATTTGTTCAGTTTTATAAAAATAAATCTAGAAATATTTTATATTATATAAACTGAATTTGTAGAAACTGGTTAAGATTTCTTCGCTAAATTGTGTAAATACCCCATCAGATTTTATGAAATTTGTTCGAATTCCTCAATTTCAATCGTGCAAACACCCATCAGATTTTAAGAAATTTGTTCAGAAATATTTTTATTATTCATAAATATTTTTATTTTTATTATCCAGAATTATTTTTATTTTAAATAAATATTTATTATATAATGAATCAAGAAAATATTAATGATGTTATTGTTGCCATTAATCAATTACAACATGACGGTATAAAAATTTCTCATGAACTTAATCCTGAAAAAAATTATGTGCGATTTTGAATCATTACAATTTCGAAAATTCGAAAACACGTATTCGCTACCATCCGATTACAGATTTGTAAAGATTATTCAGCAGGCAATGTTGCAGTCGTTGGCGTCAGTTACGGATGATCAGGTAAAATGATTTGTTCCTCTTGCATGCTCAATCGAAAAAATTAGGTCAAAATTATCTCATGAGTACGAACAAAAAAACGAGTAAATGCTCGTATAAGACAACTGAACGAGATTATAACAGGGAGTAAAGCCGCGGAAGAGTTACTTGCAAAAGATAGCGACGAGTGTTACTCGTCCCACAGTGAAAGTGAAAATGAAAGTGACGACGATGTCACTGTACCTGTGGTACAGTAAAAATAATATTTATTCCGAATCAGATTATTTATTCCGAATCAGATAATAATAGTAATAATAATAATAATAATAATAATAATAATAATAATAATAATAATAATATTCTGATAATAACAAAAAAATATTCTACTCAGAATCAGGTTATATATTTTTTATTCTGAGTAGAATCTTTATTTTTCTAATAATAATATTTATTCTGGTTTTTGGTCCACGAAAGCGAGATCTACAATGACGCTCTACGAACGTAAGCTCTATGATGACGCTCTAGGAGCGTGCACACAGACTTATAATCAATTCTTCTCCGCGTAAATCCAAAAGGTATCCTGACTGATCAGTAAGCTTAAAATTTATCCGCGATAACAGCGGATTATGCACAAGCAGATAAACAACGTTGATTTGCTCTGATACAATTAAAAATCCTGGAGGGACTCGAGGGGTAAATGTGTATAAAATGTATCCTTGCTGGGCTTGATTAGATTTTTGTAAATCTACGTTATAACTACCATCAATAGCGTCACAAACTAGATTGACAGTGATAGTTGATGATATATTTACAATTCTTGGAGAAACATGTCTGCCTTCGCCGTATGGATCATTGTTGTGTCGGAGAATTGTTGGCGGGGGGGGGGGAGGCTATTCTTCTCCACGCGTCAAGATCTTTTGGAAAGTTTTCATTGATAACGTTGTTGACTGATTTTATCAGATCAGTATCGTCTAAAAATTTCTGAGGTGGAATTACCCCCATAGAATTAAATGCACCAGGAATTATATAAAAAGTGTAGTTTCATTAACATATTTGATATCTGATAACATCATGTTTAGGTTTTATATAGTTTCGATGATAGATTGTTTAACATCATCGCTGTAGTGCGTGATAATACTGAAAAATAAATTTATTAATTCATCAAGTGGTTTTTTTTGTGTTCGTATTTCAGCAAACTCGCGAGTTCTTCATAAAATTTTCGATTAATCTCTATTAATCCTTTTTTTGTTATACTCGTATAAATCACGTTTTATTATAAATTCATTTCCCTCGGCGTAATATAAATTACTACCATCATAAAAGAATTCAACTCGTCCTGGTTTCATTATGCCCTTCCATTGGTAAGTTTTTCGATATTGTGGAATCTTCATGAATTTTTTTTCTGTTGTGAGAAACTCACACTTGCGTGGTTCTGGCGGTATTTACGTTGACGCCGCCGGTGGAACTTCAGGTCATCCAAGTACAGATCTGATCGAAGACTGATAAATGTCAACGGCGTAATCCTGTGAAAGAATTTCAATCGCGGATGACAACTTTGGCTCGTGAACAGTGAGAGCTATCTTGGATTCTTTACCAGTGATTGATTTAATTCTGCGCTGAAATTCTTCGTTGATCTCTTCGATTTCATAACTACCTGTGAGAATACTAACAACTTGCCAGTCACCATCTTTGATTGTGAACAATCTGGTTCTAATGCCTCGTTGTAAATCTCCATTATCGCTGCAAATTCGTTGTCGGTAATTATACCGTCCTTGAGGCACGACGAAATCAGAGATAATAACTTTGAGTACGCTAACGTTGCCGCGTGAAGTTTTAACATATACTCGTGTAATTTCTCGTTTGTACACGTCGATAATAATTTTGCAACGATGCTAAGGACACCATCAATTGTTGTCGCGGATGAAACACAATATGTTAAAACTGCCGGTGACATCATTGTTACCGCAGACAAAATTACACCAGTTCCAGCAATGATCGCAGATGCCGAATAAACAACTACGTCGATGACAACTGCGCTCCTACGATATTTTTTACTTCTGCGCTCTACTCGTCGATGATATTTTTCAGTTTGGTTTGACACTCACATACTTGATTCTACCTGGTTTTGTTTAGCGTCGATCATTATACTATATTATGTAATCAATTGAGGTGTTTCTGCGACGAATTCAAGACACCACCAGTAAGACCCTGCGGTTAATTTTTTATCAGATGGTTCCAGCATAAACGTTTCTTCGGTATCCTTGTTTTACACTACACATACAGTTCCAGAAAAATTATCGGTTGAATGACGCCATGGATATGTAGTATATATCATGAATTTTGCAGAGCTGAACACGGACAGCCTGTACACACCAGTAACCGTCGCAGTATGTTTGATAGTGTTATCGCGCGGTGTCCACGTTGATGATCCTGATGATACTGTATATACAATATTGTTGATCTGCGCGTGAGGAATTTTAAACACATTAGTTTTTTGAACGATATTAGGAATTCCACTGATTATATCGTTGAGTCTTGAGTTTACGTCAGCGAGTTTAATATCAACGGTTGGTGGACTTCCAAAAAATTCGTTAATGGTTCTGTTTACGTTTCTGCGAAAATTCAGAAACAGTTGTACTTGATTAATAAAATCAGTTTTGAGTGTGGTCATTCCATCATTAATCGTCGACAACGAAGTTGTCATTGGGATGTTGTTATCGTCGACGTATTTTTTGTTTCAGCGTCGAGATTATCTGTTTTTTCTCCAACGTTGATAATTTTATTATTGTTCATGTTAATGGGTAAATCCATTGTATCACCAGTCTTTAAAAGTCGTTCGGATATACTATTTCGGATCGACGACGGAGTAACAGCGCTAGGGACAAGCTTTCCTTCCCGGTCATAAATGGCAACGAGACCTTCTCGTGTTGCTCTGTTATGAACAATGATATCGCTGATTAAAATATTACTCGTTTTCAATTTTCCTTCACGGTTTTGAAATATTACAAGTTCACCAGGATCAAAGTTGGCAAGATTGAGCAGATCAGATATTTCGTCGCTGATCTTTTTTGTTACTTGTTTGAGTAAATCTTCACCTGGTTTTTGTTTGATTTTAGTTTTAGTTGATCTTCCGTAAATATCTACCAATATACAATATAATATGACAGTTATTTAAAACGTTTAACGGTGTACTCGTGCACAACTTTATGATGTGGCATTGTTGATTTTGAAATCGCGTCAAGTACAGCAAGTGCTTCACGGCCACATATTGGTGGATCTGTTAAATTTTGTGTTAGTAACGCTGAATACCAGATTGGAGTACCTTGCACTCCGCTCACGTATTTTAAAAATTCTTTTGGTGTTGCTAAACCTTACGAATCAGAATAAATAATTCCACGTTGATCAATCGCGTATGCAACCCAATGTGTACCTGTGTTAGTGGATTCGTCGAGGTAATAATACCAGTTTCAACGCGGTTTGGTTTACGCGGTAAATGATCACGCATAAAAACATCTCTGATATTTTTTTATTTTAGTTGAGTAGCAGCATCAAGTAAATCAAAATTTGACATTGGAAGAATCAGCGGGGTATCGCTCCTGGCAATCTCAGACCACTTCCGTACCCGGGTATCGTCCCTGGCAATCTCAGACCGCTTCCGTACCCGGGTATCGTCCCTGGTAATCTCAGACCTTTTCCCTTTTTTTAGATTTTTTAAACCCTTTCCTATAGCTTCTTCAATGCCGTTCCAGCAGCAGTTCCAAAAGCACCTAACGCAGCAGCTTTTGCAACAGCTGGGGCTGCAGTTGCTATTAACGCGGGTATAGCTGCGAAAAGTGGAAATATTTTACCGGTTTTACCAGCATTGCTAATAACACTCGCTGAAAGATTAAGCCGTAATCCGGTTTTTGATTTTTTCACGTCGTTGAAGTGTTTTAATTGACGTTCTGTCAGCGATAGTTTATTTGGACATCTTGAGATTTGTCCTTGTTTTAACGATATTGTTGTTCCACGGTTATCTTTGCACGCTGATTGTAGTTTTTTTTTAATCTGACCAGGAGTCAGACTGACACTAACATTATGATATGACATTTATAATAATATATTGATTTTTAAATTAACAATTACATGTTTTCGACTGGGGCATCAACGACTCTCATTCGACCACCAACACCTTCAAGTAACATTGTTTTATCACTGAGTATAACAGCGATTGCTCTGTAATTAGCGATAACTCCTCGGTTTACGCGAGCTCGAAAGTGTATATCAACAACAGAGTGCCTAAATAAATCTAAATGCTCCAGCGAAAAGTAATAGATCGGATATAGGATTGTAAAATCTATTTGTAAACCAGTGTCAACATTTTGATCACGTCCCATAAACGACATTAAACGATGATATGCGTGTGCTACATGATTTTGATCGAAATTTAGCAGTATATCTTCAGATGGTTCTTGATGCCCATTTATTCTCAGTGAAACCACAGAAACACGGAGTTTGTCAAATATCATTATACTACGTGTTTGATCATTTACTCGTGCAGTATCTTGAAGCGCAACGAATATATATCGCGGCGCAAACACACCTTGCTGTGATGCTATCTGCCATGTAAATAAACCATTAGTTGTACTCTGAACACTGTCTGTAGTCATCGTTAACCATGATAATGTCGATTTACCGCCTTGATTCATAAAGGAGAGTAAACGTTCTTCTTCAGGTATCGTTGGAGTTATTACTGACATCCATAATGAAACTTTTGTTAATATTACTTTACCTGCATCATGAACAGCTGCAAGTCGCCATATTGCATCTTCGTCTGTGGCTTTTCGTACGAGTACAACTGTATGCTTGGCACCAAAAATAACCTTTCTGATATTTCTACAAAATCCAAAAATATGTGATAGTGGAATTGCACATTCCACTTCCACCTTGCAACATTGATCGACGTGTTGAGAATCCTAGATTAAAATTTGGATTATCACCATGAACCACAGGAGCTACATATGCGTTAGCATTGCCTGCATTGTTTCTTGGTCGTCTTATATCATACCTTCTGTAGCTAGGATGGTTAGAGGTGTCCTTGACAAACATCATTGACGGACCAGCTGATCTTGAATAATCGTCACTATATCTCGCTAGACCCAATATCGTTGTGGCAACGTCAACGTCCTTCTGAATTAATTAAATGGTTCTTCCGTGGATGATGTATGTAGCACTATCAAACAACGCCATAATGCCATTATTAACAAAGCCAACACTATCATTGGCTCCATATTCAGTATTATCTGTTTTTAAGATCTCACCCTCTACCTAAATAAATGCTTCAATGGGTAAGAAATATCTGCTTGTATCCTGAAATTGTAATTCGATTCTTCCACGCTGATTTGGCTGTCGTGCATCATAAGAATACTACTGATAATCCCGAACGGATTCATCCTTGAGAACAGGCGCATCCATGTCAAATACAGGATCAGATACACGTTTAAACATGTTATTATATTTGTTATCGTCTAATACGAAGACCACTTGCTGTCATTAAACTTGCGGTTATATTTTTTTTCTTTGTCAGCACCGTTGGTGCTGGCAGCTAACTCTGCTAGCTTTTGATTTGCGGCTTGATTTATTATTTTACTAACATTTGCAGGCATCACTTTATTACTGGGTAATTTTACTGGTGGCTGAGGTTTTCGTCGTACTAATCGTGATAGTCTATCCTTGATTGCAGAGAATGCTTTACTGGCGACGTCGCCGGCAGCTCTAAGACCCTTTTAACGAACAACGTCAATGGCTTTCATTCCTAATTATTTTGCAATTGGCATTGCTTTTGGGGCTATTCTTTTAAATAAGCCTTGAACAACATCGCCGAGTCCATCCCCGTAAGTCGCTTTGTATACAGGTAATCGCGAATTTATCACCCTGACCATACCAGGTCCACAATGAGCGTTGTGTATGATCATCTTATATTATACCGTTTCTTTAATCGCTGTAATAATCATCGGCGATTTCGTTAATGAGGGACTGATACACGTTATTATTCATGATACTGCCTGTAAATAATCTCTGACAAATAGCAGCTGATTTCTGGAGAATTATTACCAGCTCGTTTTCCTCCAATTACAATTTCTAGTCTGTCCACGTCGGCAAGGATGTTATCGGGACATGGAGTAATAAGACCACTCCCCCTGGTACTTGTACCAATGCCACTTCCAGTTGCGCCAGTAGAATCGTCACTCGTTGTTGTTTTTTGTTGTGATGGTTTTCCTCGTCGTCGTACTTGTTGTACTTGTCGTATTTGTTGTTCTACTAGTTGTCCTAGTTGTTCTTGTGGTTGTAGTTCTTCTTCCTCAATATGAGGTGGACCCAATGGAGATTTGTCTTCTTGTGAACGATATTTTTTTATCTCATCGATAAATGTCATATATCTTGGATCATCACTTCTGGCCTGATCAACTCCGTAATGTATGCGAAATATCCATTTGTTCCAGTCATCACGGTTTATACGACGGCCATAATACTCTGGTTTTAGAAATTTTTCTTTATTATCATAACTCTGCACGGTACTCTTAGCTAATTGTCTCACGTTTTTGGCTTTCCTTATATCATTAACACTTTCTTCGGTAAATTTATCAATCAGCGCAATTTTAACTTTTTGCTGTTCTAGTTCTAGTTCTGGTTCTGGTATACGCTCTTTTATATCTCCTATTTCAGCACGAGCTTGGCCAATTCCTTCAAGTATTTCTCGCGTTGGCTGAGCAGCAACTATTTCACCTGGAAGTTCTCGTAAAAGTTTTTTTTTTTTGTTTTCTTAGTTCGCTCTGCCGTTTTTTCAGTTGCTGCTGCAGCTCTTTCTATCAAGGGTAAAAGAACTTTAGTGGCTTCTGGAACTTTTTCGGTGGTTTTTATAATAGGTTTATATAGTTCTTCTGTACCTTCAGTGAATTCAACTTTAGCTTCCTGACGATCTTGTAGTTTTTGTTTAACACTATCATGAAATGGAAGATATCTCCTGATTGCCTCTAATCGTTCTCGAGCTAATCTAGCTGAGTGAGCTTCACCAATCATTATTAATATAATAATTGTTCAATTATAGCAGCAGAGAAGCTGACAACAACACGTGTGTGTGCGCGTCGCAAACGAACACGTCTAAAATTTGATAAAAATAGTCAACGCGGGTAACAATTTAATTGGGTCTGTTTCCCGTTGTATGGAAATATGATCGGTTAACGGCTTTGGTTTACGATTGTTGACCTTATTTTTCAGCCTTCGTAGAACCCTTATTTTTGCAAACGGAGCCCTCTAAAAAAGTTGTAGGGTTCAGCTTCTCTTCTGCTCGTTGTATACTGTATAGATGAACCTATTATTAGCATTGTCGTGTGGTTGGAAAGTGCCAGATTTTGTATACTTTTAACAGTTGATATCCGTTAAGGTTCGTTATTGATCATCACGACAACAATGTTGGTTTTTATGTTTTCAGCATAAGTACGGCATATAGGAAACATCAGTTTTCCATGGCGATGATCATGTAAAACAGGATAGTACAAGTTCGTCGGCTATAACACTTGACATTTGAAAAAACCTTCGTATTGGTGAATGTGTTCCTGGTTGATATGTTCTATTAACAGCACATTTGCACACCCAAGTGTACAAGTAACACACATCAGTGAATCGGATGTGCTCTCCTTGAGATAAGCCCACTTCGTACAAGTGACATGTCGCATTTGTTCGTCCTCCAAACAAGACGTCGCGTGGATTTAAAGGTCCGATGGCCACAACATTGTACTCTTCAACGATGGGTTTAAATTCTGAATCGGCTCGAAACATCGATCGTAGTCGTGTTTTCAAATTTCTACCATTTGGTATCCTTCACTTACCAAACTCAGGCGTCGAATATATGTTTTCTCGTACAATCCTTCTATGGTGATCTCTGAGAAAGGACTTTTAAGGTCTTGTTGGGGAAAACAAGTTGGGCATCCGTGAAATAGACATCCATGAAATTCGTGACACTATCTGTGAGTTTTCTAAATCCCACCACGCAAAGACTTCCACTTTTCTTTCTACAGTTTCTAGTATGTTGTATCCACTTGTCTTCAGTTTCTCAAAGTAATGGAGCCAGCGCAAAGCGTTGGCGGAAAATCAACAATGAGATAAGACTGGGGTTGTAAGAAGGAAAATGTGTTCTCGAGCACGAACTGCCTGCTTCCTTCAAAGGATCGATACCTCCATGATCAAGAAATAATTGTCGAAATTTCTATAACACAGTCGTAAAATGCCTACATCAAACTGACACTACTTCAACATTTCTTCTTGAAAGTCACCAGGATATGGAGTTTGTACCAAGCAAAGAATGCTCGCTGTTCTATGTGCATACAGTAAGGATCGTGATAGCGAACGTCGGGCAAAAGCTAGAACACAACGCGTACTAGCTTCGCTACGGCAAAAAAGAAAAAAGAAAAATGAAAAAAACAAAAACAAACGAGAAATGATAAAAGGTGTGGAAAACATCCTTTTCTGTCATTTCAAACGTTTAAGGCAATCAATTCAAAAGGCTATGTCTGTAGCTTGTCGTCGTTATGGTCTAATATCCATTCTATAAAAACAGCAAGAGAAGTCCAATATATTTTTTCTCGAGGTATCACGCTACAGTTTGGACAGCAAAAAGGTAAAGATTATTGTAAACATTTATCACAAGCACCATGTGCTACACAAAAATTAGGGATGTGAATTCCAGTCTGAACATTTTTAGTCCGAATTTCATCTCACCCACCCCACCCCATTTTAGATATTTTGTCATTTACGTCAGGTAGTGGGGTCAGAGCCCATGGCCTATCGAAAAGTTGGAGTTCTCCGCCACCGCGCGATGGCAGCATTGGATAATCGTTTACTAGCGGGTCATACCTTCATGAAATTGATAGAAACATTTATTTTCTCAGAAATTCCTATTACAACATTGATGATATATTTAATCTGCTTAAGATACAAAACTACTGCATTGATGAAATTATATCTCTTACTAGCCATATGTATTACTAGTCACATGACTAGCCCAGATCTAGACATGTCCAGAAGAGGTTTAATAGTCACGCGATACCAGCAAAAACCCCTTTCCAATATTGTTGTACATAATTCAAAATATTAGATGAAAGTCATGTAATAGTTTGTTAAAAACAAAAGAAAAGAAAAGGGAAAGAAAGGACACATCAAATTTATTCCAAGGAACAGAAACCTGTCAATGTCGCAGCAACCTGGAGAAAGCCAGATTCAGCAAACCGAGGAGCCGGATGAAACCAACTAAAGCATTGTTGACGTGTTGCCTGCTTGCTGAATCTTGCTTTCTCCAGCCTGCCAAGACTAACATGCATCACTTATTTAGTAACTTTTAACCAACCGTATCTGAAATCTGTACACAAAAGGGGCGAGGAAACAACTAAATAAATAAATGCCGTCAAATGTATAGGAAAAGAATTTACAGTGTACGAAAGATATATGCCATACGTTTATTATGTCTAATTGTAACTTTTGTCCTACACCATGGATCAGCCCACTAATTCATTTTCCATAGACATCAATGTTAACGTGTGAGAAAATGAAACTATTCTGTGTACGAAATGACCAAGCACACAACACACGTACTTCTTGACTGAAGTAACTCATTTTTGGTTGAAATCAATGTGAAAATTTCATAACTTAAAACTATTTTGTGCACTAGATGACCCTATACATAACACGTACTTCTTGACAGAAGTAAGTGCAAACTTACTTTCCGAACAATAAAAATTATCTGCTTCATGGCACACTTCTCAAGTTCAATGAACTTAGATCTCGCTAGCCAAGGTTCCGATATGATAACCCTATCTACACCTTTGCGGACGAACATATATTGGTGCTTTGTCCTAGCGACATCTATTGGATTTCATGAGTTGCCTCCCTTAGTATGTAACAGCAGCTAACCAATAGCGTGGTGCAATTGCTTGCCGCCGCATTTATTGAAATTCACAGACCCGAAGCACAGAAATATCCGCTCGATACGCCAAGGAGTAGATAGGGTTATCGCATCGGAACCTTGGCTAGCGAAGATGTAGATCCGGGTACTGATCAAAGTTCCCCCAATTATCAGTTTGGAACCGCGCTGGCACAATGTAATTTTAAATTGTTTCATCGACAAAGACAGGTGGAGATATTGCTGCTTCGTTAGGTAAATTACCAGGAGCTCCATGGGCAAAGTATACTGGTGAGAAACATTACCTGGATATAATTATTGTGGTCCAGGAACCCGACTTGATATTCGACTTGACGAACGAGATCAACCAAGACCTGGAGAGTACCCAATAAACGCGATTGATCAAGCGTGTCACGTTCATGATGTCGCGTATAAAAATCCAAATTTGCAACAACGACATATTGCAGATGTAAAGCTGATTCACGCATTAAATTCCATAAACAATAAATCTCTCAGAGAAACACTTGCTAGCTTCCTAGTAAAATCTGCTATGAAAGGTAAACTAGTGCTAGGAGCTGGTAATTCATCATAGAGAACTATTATAATGGAATCTGTTTATTATAGCCCAAGAGGATATTGGAGAGGCAAAGCAGCAATTAGTAAACTTGCTGAAGTAGCAAAAGTCTCACGTGCTGTTGCTGCAGCGTGGTTAGCACGACAGGCAATATGGCAAATTTATCTACCACCACCTAAAAACATTCAGTATGCACATTTTGATGTCAGTACTCCCAATGAAGTTCATCAAGCAGATATTTTGTTTTTACCACATGATACCATTAAAATTGGTAGAAGTCAATCACGCACATACAAATACGCGTTAACTGTTGTTGATGTTGCAAGTATACATAAAGAAGCAGAACCACTGTCAACAAAGACAGCAACTGAAGTTGCATCTGCGTTTGAATGAATTTATCAACGAGGGTCCGGGCCACAAGGTAGTCTATGATGGCCACAGTTGCTACAGGTTGATCCTAGCAAAGAATTTCTTGGTGCAGTATCATCGTTGATGAAACAACATAACGTTAAAATCAGACGAGGACACACTGAAATTCATCGTGATCAGGCAATCGTTGAACGATTTAACCGAACACTTGCTGAGGGGTTATTTGGATATCAATATGCAAAGGAAATATCCACTGACTTTAAGTCCATGGCGAGATCTCGTGAATGGGTTGCAAGGTTACCAAGTGTGATAGCGCGTTACATAATGAAATTACTCGTGCAACTTCTATGAAACCTTCTAATGCGATCACAAAGAAATATATACCAATACGCCGACGTGAATCTTCCCCTCAACCAGCACTAGGTAATGTGACCGTAAGATATTTATATGAACCTGTTGAACTTGAAGGGGGTAAAAAAAGAGCAACTGATCCTATCTGGAGTGTGACCACACATAAAATTTCCAGCGTGGTAAGGTCCACAGGTAGACCTGCAATCTACAGGTTAGATTCAACTGCTCCTCAGCGTGGATATGTACGCGAACAATTACAAATAATTGCTAAAGACACACAATTACCACCACCTTCACTTTTGTAAACTTGCACCTCTACGTCGATTACATTCAAGACAGGTCAGCATCACATTTTCGCATGTGTGTCCAAGACTACTATTAATTCTATCAACGGTAAATTGTCTTGGATTATTATTCCAATACTGTCACAACATTACTGCGTTACAACTTGCACAATGATTATTCTGTCGTTGTTTTAGTGTTGTAATAAATTCAGCATCCATATCAAAGTCGCGATTATTTTTTTTACCACACTGCTTATAGCTCGCTAATTTTTTCTTGATGACGACAAAGTTGTTAGTGATTTCTTCGGTTATTACGCAATCCATGATAACCCTGTGTAGTTGAGATATTCTTCTGATTCGAGACACTGCGAGATAAACTAAATTTGACCACTCAATACGATCATCGACAATCCAGATATTTGTATCAGTAATAGTTAATCCCTGTGACGAGTGAATCGTTATAGCGTATCCTAAAATCCACGGCGACTTATCCATGCTCAACGCGCTCTCAACAACATCAACAACAACTAAAACAATATCATTTAGCACAAGATTTTGTATTCCACCACCAGGAATCTCAACATCAACATTCTGTCGTCGAGTATCTGCTGGGCGATAACATAATGGTACAGGTAGATTTGAAAATTTTTCTTTATGTAACGTAAATAATTGTTGTTGAAGTGTATCGCGAACTATTTTTCTACTTGCAACTATCAAATCAGCAGATCTCCATAAATTCCAAAAATCATTCATAGGAGTTTCTGGAATTTCTTTACGCATTATCTCACACTGTATTTTATCTGGCTGTAGTCTTATTAACTTTTTAAACTCTTTCAGTGATTTATCATAGCTCTATGGTCATCATTTATTTCTTCGTAATAATCTACAAATGTTTTCAGCCACTCATGTGGAGACGATCCAATAAAAGGTGGAGGTTGACCATGATCGCCACACATTATCACAGCAGTATTCTTCAATAACAGCCGATCAAGAAATATTATTAATACCTCCAGCGACACCGTGCAAATCTCGTCCCATATAATAATTTTAGGAATGTATTTCTCACCCATCCGTAATGGAGTCCATGTGTCTCCGCACCATCTGAAGAAACTATGATAAGTTTGAGATTTGATTCCTCGTTCTTTTATTTCTCTGGCGAATTTATGTGTCGGTGTCAAAACAATCATATCTGAACAATTATTAAATAATTCAATCGCGCGTGTTGTTTTACCTGAACCACCACACCCATTAAGATAAACGGTTTTATGTCTAGCCACAGGATCGTATCCAGATGGCAACAATGATGTTGTCGATGACATTTCTGATATTTGATTATTCTTGCAATATATTTCTTTAATTTCAACGTCGGCAGATTCAGAATAACTAAGTATATCTTCATGTTTTATTCTGCATGCGCCCCATGATGCATGATTGTTAGTATGCAATTGTTTTAACAAATCCGCATATTTTTTATTTATATAAAATGAATCTGTCGCGACTCTGACTGCAATCAGAGGAAATCTGTTTATCATTGATAATAGATTTATCAAAACGCACTCGAGCATCGAAGATCTTAAATGAGTAAACTGCGGTGCCTCGCCATCAGTATAGCTCACAACTGTACCTAATTTTGTTCCGTCTGATAAATAAGCATTACTTCGACTTATTAATGTGTTTTTCTCCGTTGTATCAGCAATTATAAAATAGAGTTCAGCATCGTCCATAATTAATCTTGTACAATGTCGTTTATGATCATATGATCCTCCTTGCGTAAATTTACCGATTATTTTTCTGCCGAGATCTTTTGCAAGTTTCTCATCGTGTTTTTTCCTGTATTTCCGTATATTATTAGTAATTTTAACAATATCATCTTCGTTAAGATTAGGAAATTTTCTCCTAGCATCATTAATATTAAATATATCCGGTTCTGGCAACCAAACTTGTTTCTGCACGCGGTATGATATAATTGCTTCACTCACTTTTAACTATATTAAAATTTCAGCATCAAGCATGTACTGTAATAGTACTATCGGAGCCCAACATTTTTCTGAAAAATGTCTTCCAAACCACGCATAAACAATCGGATGGAGATCCCCGTAAAACTCGAACGACTCTATGTATAGAGTCCGGTTAAGTCAAAATCTGGTAAGGGTCCGTTTATCGCAACTCTGGTCATCTCGTGTGATGGATGTCCAAATCTCTTAAAGTATCCAGAACACTCTCCGTATCCAAGAAAACTTCCAGAATAACATGCTACCATATCAACTGAGATAACGTCTCTATAATCGTATTTAGTATTCCATAATCCACCATATCCGTATTCCACACAACTGTGTTGGACATCTTCAAGAAATTCCAATCGTGTCGGTTTCCATGAATTTTTCTCCTGAGCAGCGTGAGCAGCAACTGATTGAATGGTAAAACAATTATTCAGTAATTGTCCAACCTTAATATTATCAGGGGTATATTATAATGCAAGATTTTTCATTTCTTCGTGGAGAGATTCTGTACGATAAATATCACCATTAGACCGTACAAACTGATCGTGATAATCATATTCCGAACTTTGAAACAGCCAAACAGATACAGGGTCACTTTTACTGATATTTTTGATAAAATCAAACATATGACCATTATAAATTTAACCGTTCTGTCTCGTGGAAATATTGTTACTGCCACAGTCCATGCATGTGCTTTATGATCAATAATATCTATCGAAGCTCCTCTTGATTCATATTTCGATTTATACAAAATCTCTCCGGTTAACGTCTTCACTGTTATTGGGAATTTTAATTTCTTTCCCAGCTCAGCAACGTCGCTGATAGACGCTCCGGTATCTTTAACTGCTTCTGCCCACGTATTTATTTTTTACGTCGTAAATCTGTTAAACCGTTTCCACGTATTGCGTTTGTGAAGTGTTCTGTAACTCGTTCAGGTACACAATTTATTCTTGACGAAGTCAGCAATGACAGTTTCATAGGTTTGAGATCCCCAACGTTAGGTTTATTATTTAACGGATATATTGCATAGACAACCGCAGTCACAGGATAAACTCGTTCATAATACGGTTTGTCAATACCAGTCCTGGTCTGGAATTTTTACTGAGAACAATATTATTTCCTGACTGCATGTGGACAGAATCACGTTTGTCACGGATAATCGAAGTGTCGTAGTCTGTCTTTACAATAAATTTTATTAAAATAAAATATCTCTGAGCATTAAGGTAGTCAATAATCTCTCTTCCTCGTTTGTCATTCATTACATTGACAGTATTTCCAATTCTGAATGTCGACCACACATGAGCCGCGCCATCGTCGCGAAATTCCTTCTTGGCTTCACGGATACGTTTAGTTATATCCTTATTCGTTAAAGCTAGATCTTGCATCGAAAAACTAAATTTATATTTCGGCAATCTGTCAAGATCAAATCTGGCTCTAGTAGGTTCAATTGTGGATAATTCCTGCATTATTATAATTAAGACAAATACATATTTAAATTGAATTTTAATTACTTGTATATGATTCAAACAAAGAATCAATGCCACTGGCTCAAAATCGGATATACTTCTCCTTGTAACAAAACTTGCGTAAACGAATTCTGCGGTTATCATATGCAGTGTGTTAGACACGATAGTCTAGGACCAAAACCGTGTGTGCGGTGTGGTGTTGGAGTCAGAGGAAAAACTCAGCTGTGTGTGCAATGTGGTGGTAAAAAATACAGAGAGCTGAAACGATATTACGATAAAAAAAATAACACCTTAACATCGTCAGGTGAATCTCCTATAAAAAC
The DNA here is from genome assembly GCA_016617855.1 of Megalonaias nervosa. Taxonomy (NCBI): domain Eukaryota; kingdom Metazoa; phylum Mollusca; class Bivalvia; order Unionida; family Unionidae; genus Megalonaias; species Megalonaias nervosa. Next base: position 1,673 of record JAECUM010009496.1, on the reverse strand, counting down.
CGCAGAAGATTATCTCGCTAGATTTTCAAAATAATGATTTAAACAAATAATATTAGTATATAAATGGAGCAAAATATGTTTGTAACGCATCCAATCATTAAAAATTATGAAGCATCTCGTGATGGTGTAATTAGGCACTGTAGATAAAAAAAAAAAACAGTCGGCAGGGTTATTAATACTGGATGTTTGGATTTAATAGCAGTGGAAATAAAAATTATTTATCACATAGGTTCATCTACGAATGTTTTCATGGGGTCATTAAAGATGGACTTTTAATCGATCACATCAGTGGTGATAAACTTGATAACTCGCTTGTTAACTTGCGAATTGTTACACAAAGTCAAAATTGCAAGTCCGTAAATTCTGGCGGCGCACGATACGCAAGGGCTGTTAGATCTGTAAATACAGAGACTGGCCAAGAAATTATATTTAAATCAATTAATTCTGCTGGTAAATATTTTAACATAATACCACCTTCAGTAAAATGCGTGGCAGATAATATCACAAAATCTGCATTTTCAAAAAGATTTGGACAAAATATCAAATTCGGGTATGTTCTTATGGTATCAGACGTTTAAGCGAGACAACTCCGTTAAGCATAACTTAGTAAATCAAGCAGTTGTCGTGCTTGTTGTATTACGTTGACAGCAATATATTGCGAATTTTGGTGACAGCGAAACGGAACCCACATTGCTTTGAGTAAGTATCGATATATCTTTCCTTATTGTATGTGTTATTTCGTCCATAAATAAATATATCGTTCACAAAAATGATGTGTGTACATTAGTCAGCAGCAAAATCCATTTATCGAAATACACGTATGTATACATCAGCAAGTTATTTTTAGACATAAGAATGGCATGTGTTCATGTAACTGATCAATGTTTTAGCATTCTTGGCAACGGTTGATGAATACAGACTTTTAACTCGGCAGAAATGCGGGTCTTATATCTATAGATTTCTCAATTTAACAGTGTATTTTGGAAATTGAAATAAATTCACATTTTACAATAATTGTGATTTCATTAAGAAATCCACACTACAGTTTACAATAATTGTGATTTTATTCTGTATACTGTAAGTGCCTGCGCAGTATTAGGTAACTATATAATAATTTTTTTAACATATGTATATATATATAGGGAAACCGGTGGTCGATTGCTAACGCGTTGGATTCTCATGCTCGAGGTCCTGAGTTCTATTCTCGTGATCGGCACATTGCCTGCGAGGGCGAAATAATGCCAAAATTCTCTTATTTAGTGGGGCTCCGCCGCCCCTTCTACGTTTAACGGAAATTTGTACACTCTCCACCATGTCACTTGGTGGGTGTGTTTTTTCAAACTCCCCGGGTTGATTATGCAAATTCCTGTTGAACGTAGAGAAGGCCCGTTTGTATGTGCTGTCCCTGTAAATATGTAAATACGTTACTGTAAATATGTAAATACGTTTACTGTAAATATGTAAATACGTTACTGTAAATACGTTTACTGTAAATATGTAAATACGTTACTGTAAATATAATTGCTGTAAATATGCTTGCTGTAAATACGCTACTGTAATTAAGATTCTGTGTTTTGTGCTGTCCTTAATTAAGATTATATGTAACTGTGCCGTCTATAAAAAAAACCTTGTATATAATTGCTGTATAATTAAGATTATGTATATAATTGCTG
>JAECUM010009495.1:0-78479 GCA_016617855.1 Megalonaias nervosa | reverse complement strand
TGCTATACATGAATAGCATACTGCAGAATAAGCTGACCAACTCAACTCACAAAGAAAAACGGGAAGGCGTCACTCCATGAGAATGAAGTGTGAGGGGCAGCCACCGGAAAAACGTAAAGGCAGCAAGTACAACACGACCAGTTTTCGGATGGAATGTCGCTGGCGTGTACTGGGGGAGCCACATCGAATGGTGTTAAGAAGGAGGCCAAACCAGGGGAACCAGTGATAAACCGCCGAATAACAATTGGCCTGAGAGACAGCTACATGGAAGGGTATGCGGAATTACCCATGGTTAAGATGGGAAGGAGTACCACCTGAAAAATGGAAGTAGCCAGCGGGGATAACTTGGGAATGGAGCCGACTCTGAAGTGTGGCCCGATGTACAGCCGAAGACCCAAGAAGATCGTAGCCAGACAACGGGTGTGAAAAGGCCCGAAATATTGCCACGATTGCCGAATGTAATGTTATGAGGTTTTCATTTTGGATTTTGAAACCTCTTTTGATAATTTCTTTTTCTCTAACCAGATTTGATCCTTTGCTTACCACCATCAAAATTTATTCTTATTTAAGTATGCGTGATACAAGACAATTTATGAATCATTTTGACTTAGCTGATTGGTATTAATTAGATAATTTTTTGTACACTCTGTACACTAAATTCTAACTTTGAACAAATTATATAATGAAATTTTGAAACTTATCTGATTTGGTTAATTGCACAGGTGGATGGCACATTATTGGATTATTTGGTTGTCCATTTGTACAACTGGGCTGAATTTGAAATAAGTACGGACGGGCGTTTTGGAGCGTACACGACATCCACGGCTTCTTATCGCGCCGGCTGCCGAGACACGTTTCCTCCTTTTCCTCACTCGGACGCTCGTACATGGACGGAGATGTGGAATGATTTCCACCCGTCTAAACACCAGGTGCCCCGATGAGACGTCATAGTCGCCGGCCAATCGCGACTGACGTCTCATACTGCCTCGGTTGACATCTGGTAATACTGTAGTTCGGACTTCATGCTAATTTTCTTGAGTGAGTGTTGGGTCTATTCCCACTCAAGATAGCCCCAGAGCGCTAGCTGGTGCTGTGGCGGAGTGGCATGTGGGTGCATGGTATAACATGCTGCATGGGCGGACTGGAGACCCTACGGGATGAAGAAAACAGGTCCGGTAGTTCCTGCATGCCAACGAGTCTCCTCTTTTACTGAGGAGTGTACTGTTGAGGTTAAAAGTTAAGCACTTTACCCTTCAGTATTCAAGTCAATTCACCAGCTGGCGTATTCATTCAGGTCGTTTGGGGTTTAGTTGACCCACGACCTGATGGCAAATTATCAGCACTCTTTGAGTGCAGTAACGCCTGGGGGATGTGGCACGAATTCCTTCCCCCAGGAATAATTAGCAGCCTGCTGTGCAGGCATTAACAAGAGGCACATGCACTTACGTGCGAACGCCTCTATAATGCAAAGTTCCCTCTCTCTCATTCGTACCATAACTTGCCAAATATCTCAATATAACAAACATAGCGGGTATTAAATGTCACTGTCAAAAGGTACCAGGAAACAAATGTAACCCATACTAAGGCCCCTCCAACGACCACTCATCAAAACTCAAAAAGGGACTCTAACACAACACCAATGACCAATCGCGAAGGAGAAGCGAAAGAAACCCAAAGCTGTGGATTTAAAGCTATACGAAAACTAACGGGCACACTCATGTGGAAGACTACATCGGACATTGCATATGACTTAATGTACCACCACATCCAATACAGAAGAATCACGAAGCTAAGAAACAGTCAGGGGCAGGAAACTTCTACGGTACTGCTAGAATTTGCAGAACCACCACCAAAACCATCAAGCTTGGGCCATATGGAAAAACCATTAAACTACAAAAATATGTAAACAAACTTTGCTTCTGCAACAACTGCCAACGCTGCGGACACTTTACCTCACGCTGCCGATACCATACAAGATGCTACAAATGTGGTGGAAAACACAAAAGGAAAATGTACTGCAAAAACACATAAATGCGCCAACTGCAGAGGAAGTCACACACCTTACTCTAGAGAATGCCCCTACACTACAGCGGAAATAAAAATCATTCAAATCATGGAGGATAAATAGATCTCATACAACCAAGCCAAAAAGTGAACAAAAACCCCAACCCAACACAAACAACGACCCAACCAAACTTAACGAATACTTCACAACCAACAACAACTACCTCTGAAGGACCACAGACAACGATCAGTCGACTCCGAACACCCCCAGCTAAGAGAAACGGCAAACAAAAACCAGATACTCCACCCAAACACAACATGCAACAACCAGCGCATAAGCACATAAACAGGGAAAATAACACCCATATCGCTGGAAAAGAGGACAAATAAAAGCCAGACACCTGACCCGAACGCAACAGGCAACAACCAGCGCATAAACAGCACATAAACAAGGAAAATAACTCCCATAGCGCTGGAAAAGGGGTAGGTATCACATCTGATGACTATCTCGACCCCACCTTAATAACACAATATTTTACTGAACTACGAGAGGGTATACAACAAAACACACACACACCAGAACCAGATTAAAATGCAAGACTTTTTTCTATTGCTATTTCGACCAATAGAACAAAATTTTCCCAAGGACAATTAATCTTACAAAACGTATTAAATACATAAACAACATCTCCGAACAATGGATACATACATTAATAAAACTTATGCAAATGAATTCATTATATGGCAATGGAATTGCAGAGGGATAATTCCAAATCATGGTGAACTGATATCAGCTATTAACATCGTCACCAACAAACCTAATATCCTATGCCTGCAAGAAACACTCTTGAATGAAGCAAGTATGATCATACCCAAAATAAATGGCTACGACACAAAATTCCTTAAACACAGAAGCAATTGAAGAAAAGGAGAAGGGCTTGCCATTTATATCCATAACACAATTATAGACGTAATAGAAATAGACACAAACATTGACTTAAATGGCAAACTAATAGAATACCAAGCAATCACCGTCAAAGTAGGACACAAAAAATTGAACATTTACAACATATATGACCTAGAAGGGAATAATGTAAACCCCACCCAAAGCTACTTAGAATTATTCAAAGACAGGGCTATAAATAAGCATTATCTGCGGAGACTTCAATGCACACAACACAGAATGGGGCGGTGAGCACATAGATACAAGAGGAAAAAGCATTGAAAAATACGCCAGGGAGAACCAGCTAGTAATATTAAATACAGATACACCTACCAGAACAGATCCCATCAACAGAAAACTAACACCAATAGATTTGACACTTGCAACACCCAACCTTGCACAGATCACGGACTGTGAAGTGCTACAGCAAAGCACATTAGACAGCGACCACTTCCCGATATGTACCACAATAGACTTACAAAGTCCAAAAGAACAACAGAGAAACATACAACGATGGAAAACAGAAAAAGCCGACAGGGACCTGTTCCAACAAATTTTGAGCAAGACACAACTAGAAGATCTACATAGTAATGATACCAACCAATACTACAACAACATAACCCAGGCAATAAATGGAGCAGCACAAAACAGTGTACCCAAAACAAGTGGGAAATCTAACAAAAATAATATACCGTGGTGGACTGACAACTGCCGAATTGCCATCAAGGAAAAGAAAGAAGGCCTTCAATCGCTTTAAACACACAAAACTAGCTTCGGACTTCATGATCTACGAGCAAAAGGAAGCCAGCACACGAACAGTAATAAAGGAAGCGAAAACTAATTCATGGTGCGCATACTGCTCCACTCTTAACCATCGTACCAACTCCAAAGAGGTCTGGGCAAAAGTCAAAGCCATGAAAGGGAAGGTCCCAACAACAACACCAAAAATATCAGGAGCCGACACCAACCAAGATGAAGCAGAACAGTTAGCAAAACATTTTGCTAATTCAAGCAGCAATAACAATCACTCCCAAAAATTTATGGCGCAAAGACAAGAACTGGAAAAGGAATTCCCTCATCTATTCACGGACCGAACCAACAATGATTCACCACTAAACGACAATTTCAGCATTGACGAATGGAGAAAAGCACTAATTAACAAAAAATCCACATCCCCAGGAGAAGACAACCTAGGCTATGACATCTATAAACATCTCCCAATAAATATGCAAATAATTATACTTGACATGATCAACCTAATATGGAAAACTGGAAACATATCCACATTGTGGAAACAAGCAGTAGTCATAGCGGTACCCAAACCAAGGAAAGACCCCAAAAGCCTAACATCATACCGACCCATCTCCTTGACTAACACCATCTGCAAAGTCATGGAGACAATGATTAATAACCGACTAAGGCACCACCTAGATAAAAACCATCTACTCTCCGAAAATCAAAGTGAATTCAGAACCAGACGTTCCACCATTGACCAACTAATTCGACGGAAAGTCAGCATCAAACTTACCTTCAATGCCAAACGGAAAAGAGATAGGCACTTAATTGCGATATTTCTAGACCTCGAAAAAGCGTTTGATCTGGTCTGGACCAAAGGCCTAATCTCCAAATTCAACCAATATGGCATAACAGGGCGCATGCACCGATGGATTTCAAACTTTCTAACGGGGAGACAAATTAAAATCAGAGTAGGTGACGCACTCTCAGAGACCTATACTCTGGACAACGGAACTCCCCAGGGAAGCGTGATAAGTCCCACACTATTCAATACCATGGTCAACAACCTCGGTGACAATATTAACAAAAAAAAAATCGATCTATCACAATTTGCAGACGATAGCGGAATTTGAAAAGCAGGCAACCCCAACAGCTAAAACCACATCAATCAACTACAGCATCAATTCACTGAGCGTTTTAAAATCCCTGGAAACCGGAAACTCAACGGGGCGAGAAAACCTCCTAAAAGAAACAAAACTGCTTCTTAAAAACATGATGAAACAATATCAGATTGTGGAATTCATGTGGGTGCCATCCCATATTAACATACCAGGCAATGACAAAGCCGTCTTAGCGGCAAAAGCCAAACTTAACGACCCAAACCCCACCCATATTGACTACAGCATCCCAGAGATATACAGCACGATATCCAAGTCAATCACATCAAAATGGCAAACTGAATGTGATTCCTGCCCCAAAAGACGTACACGATACTCAGTTCAAAAAGCAGTATGTCGCAAAACCAGAGCCCCAACAACAATCAATAAACACGATCAATGAGTCATAAATAGGATTAAAACTGGCAGTAGGGGGAAATACCTCAAACTCAGTAAAGAAAGAGGAACCACTTGCCCCTACTACCACAACACCGAGGATCTGCAACATGAGTTCAACATCTGCCCCAGATACAAAAAAAAAAACAAAGGGAAAAACTAGCCAGTGCCCTACTACTATCCTGAATTACTATATCAGAACAACCCAAACCCAAATGTAACTAACGAATCGATCCTGTTCTTCCTCAGAGAAATAGATAAAGCAGGAAAAAATTTAATATTATCCCAATATCTCCCAACGTCATACTTTAACTACTTTTTGACCTTACCAAGATGGATCATATAATTAGTACCGTTGGCAGGCGGTACCACTGTGGCACTGTAGGCGGTACCGTAAAAGTGATCCCCCTAGCACTGCAATAGAATTACAGTTATCCCTCTAAATAGATAAACATTTTATAATTTATTCACTCTTATCACTCTCCCCACCCCCACCCCCTTCCGTTTCATTAACAATACAAACTTGAAACAAATCCCTTACCCATAATTATATAATTGGTGCCTCTACCATATAGGCTGCTATGAATTCAATTAGACGTCTTCTACGTAGACGTGCCAAGGGGGAAATTGGGTGCGGAGGTGGCATACGGTTGATCACCCACATAGGGGTGGTACCTGCCTGTGCGCGGGCCGATGCTACACCTGCACCTACTACCCACTACGGCACTGCAGACGGCACTAAAAGTGTGATCCGCTACGCAACGCAATACGATTACAGGTATCCCAAAGTGGTTGGCAGACGAATCACCCCTATTTCTCCTAACATAAATACATCCATACTAACAATAACCTCTGTCTTCTTTCTACATCTCATGTTATAGTGGATCATTTAAAACATAAGCTAACAAAACTGGCCCAATAAATTTAGATATTATATGGTGGCTGAAATCCCAGCCATCAGGACCAGCTACACAATGTGGCAACGATTCGATTAACTAACTTACTAAACATAGCGTAAGACCCGAACTTAGATTTATAAGGTGGCTAAAACCCAAAGCCATCAGGACCAGCTGCACAATGTGGCACCTAAATTAGTTATTTAGGATATGGAACCCAAAATTAGATGTATAAGGTGGCTAAACCCAGCCATCAGTCCCCCACCCCCGCACAAGGCGGAAAACGTTAGTTTTAAAATAAGTTTCCCTAATTATTAACTTATTAAATAACTACCTAATAAAATATCTTAGGTTGATCCACTGTACCAACACTTCCGCTACAAACGGAACAAGTATTTTTTTTTTTTTTTTTTCAAAAATCATAAATACGTCAAGACGACATCATTTGCCTTTCGGAAAACAAGGGAACCAAAGAAATCCAGTATGTACAGCGCCTTCCTCCTATTAAGACCGACCCTCCCTTCCGCTGCCTGACGTTTTGTGCCTGTCATACGAGTGAGTGGGTGTGGGTCTATTTCCACTCACCACATGTCTCGAGGGACAATACGTCCCGAAAACGGACAAATCAGTTAGCACACTATGTGTGCATTAAAGCGATGGGGGACGCACCACTATTCCGTCCCTCTCGAAAAATCAAGCAGCCCCGTGTGGAGGCAATAACCGGTCGCGCATGCCCTAGTAGGCGAATGCGACCTAAATCCAGCTAACGTAACGTATTCGCACCATTTAACATTAAAAATTACAAAAACATGGCTTCTAACCACATGGACAAGATGAAGTTGCAAGAGGTGGTGGACGATCTGGGAATGGTGGAAGAGATGTTGGTTAGATTGGAAGATGGTTGTTATAGCCCCCACCGAGTAAAGATGGAGATCAATAATTTAAAAAGGGCCAAAGAACGATTAAGAGACATGATCAAAGAGGAAAAAGAGGAAAAGGAGGACAAAGAGGAAAAAGAACAGACGAGAAGATGGAATGATAAGATTGAAAAAGTAGAAGAAAACAGAGGGGGAAAAGAAAAAGGAGGAGGAGAAGGAGGAGGAAACGAAGAAGTAGAAGAAGACGAAAAATGTGACGGAGAAGATGAGAAGTTGGTGGAGGAGAAAAAGAGAGGAGAGAAAATAGAAGAATGTTAAAAGGCCCTTTTCAGGGCCACTCCATTGCCTCGAAAATATATTCTCTCTTGCCTAAAAATGTTTTTAGTCAATTTTTTGTGTGATAGATTTAAGTTCATAAACCTATGTTTGTGTAATATATCTATATCTCTATGTCTCTAACCACGTCTCTATGTCTATATCTCTATATGTCCCTAGAGTAGCGCGTATTCAGGTCAGCCCATTGCCACACTGTTCCGCCCAATTGAGGTCGGCCACTTGCAACATTGTTGCCAGTGTCCAGTACCGTGACGTCACCCCTGTTCAATTCCTATTGTCCGTATAGAGGCCGAATAAATCCCTATGTTAAATTTCCCATGTCCATATAGTGGCCCTCCAATGTTAAATTCTCCTTGTCCGTATATTCGATATACACTTTTGTAACATTGAAGTCACATTTTCCGTATATCGCCCCCATTAACTACTTCCATGTTTACGTAACCTCAAGTGTCACTTTTACAACTAAACATTACATCGTAGCAATATTCATGTGGAAATGAGGTTTACTGGATGCATAAATTATCATATTTACTGTAATGTATGCATGACCAGATATTTACAGGCTTGTTTTGGAACAGTAGACTACAGAACCTGCAAACAAATTTCATTTTTGACTCGGAATTGCATGACATATTTACCGTGTGAATATGCAGTGGTTGGATAAACTTCTTCCAGTTTGGAGACCGGTTTATGTCCACATTCTTCTGTGAACAGAGATGAGTTTATTTACTTCTATAAGTTAACATTGAACCATGCTTGTATATAGGGTGGATTCTATGCTACATATATACCACCTCCCTCAACCTCCACCCCACACAAGCAATACCCGTACTTTTACTTGTTTTTATTATTGTTTTTGTCTTGAAGTTTTAGCCATTTTTCATGTTATGATATGTTATACATGATATAACAAACCCCTGTAGGGGTCAATTAGCTATATTGAAACAGACGAGACCATTTTGTCCCAATTTCCTTTCGCGAGTCGATTCGAAAAATGACGGCCAAAAATGTTCATAAAAAGCAAACAATTCCAGAAGGCGGGATTAAAAAAGTTTTTCCACGATCGCAGCCAATCAGCAAAGTAAATACTGCACACTAATTTCATGGGCTTATCTGGACCAATCAGAATCGCATAAAGTGATATGTTCCCGTGTTATCATATTAAAATATGAAACTGCACACGCTATAGGCAAAGTGTACCGGCTACATGATAAAAAAATCACTTCCTATTGAAGATTCAGGGGTTTTTTTTTTTTTTTTTTTTTTTTTTTTTTTGTTGCTTTTTTTAAGTGAAAAGAGAACTAGATGTTGAAGCAATAATACATAATTCAATAACCGATAATATTTAGAAGTACATTTTATTTATTACAAATTACAATTCCAAGAACAACAGTCCTTCCAGTCAATAGAATAACAAAAAAAAAAGTCGACATGGACAAAATCATTTTTCAACGCTGATTCTCAAGCATGTTTAGATATTCGCTTCGTAAGAGATGCGAGTTAATTTACTCCTGTAGGCTGATATTTATACCATGTATAACCTGATGTGGGGTGCAATATCAATACCGCGTGGTAGCAGCAATGTAAGGAGACTGCCTGCCTTTCAATAGGCTGACTGGTGTTTTCCTGCATAAACTTGGTATGTTCGTGTTCGCCAGCGTGCTAGATTTTCTCGGTTCTCCCGCATTTTGTGATAGTCGCCAGCATTTTCTCAATATCAGTTCAACTACCCATTGTTGATAGTAATAGTTATTTTAATTTTTTTTGTTTTTGTTTTTGTTTTTTTTTTTAAAGCGGCTGCAGAAGGCGGAAATAGAAGAATCCCCTGTTGCAGCCAATAAGTAATGAGAATACTGCACTTATTCGGACCAGTCAGATTCAAAGAAAGTGATTATTCACGTGTTGACATATGAAAAATAAAAAGCCCCAAACTCTCTATGTAAAGTGGCCAACAATGTGAAAAATAATAATATATAATACCCGATCATATCTATCGAAAATGTCCATGTGTGTCGGCATTAATTTAGATATTTTTTAAAATGGACCCCCTCCCCAATTGTTGTAGTTGATCTACTCTGGTGCATTCACAAATAATTTAAAAAATGCAATATAGTACGCTATTTCTCTTTCTTTCTTTCTTTCTTTCTTTCTTTTTTTGAGTTCTAGTTCCTGACTACTTGTAGATTATTTAGTTCATATACCAACCAACATGCAACCTATGGGAAATAATTACTTAAACACTTGCAGTTTTATTTATGAGGGAATTATTTCCCTTGCATCATGCAGTTTTGTAGATCTAGGTTTTGAACCAGGAAAAAGAATGCACGACAGACATTTAATTTTTAGTTCGTTTGTAAGACTCAAGATTTATAATTTTTATAACAACATGTACGTATTGTTTAGAGCGCAAATTTAAAAAAATAAAAAATATCTCGACTGAGTTTTACGATCCCAGCGTTCTGTACTATTTTTACCGATGGTGTACGGAATGTGCCGAAGAAAGAAGCTATCGACCAATCAACAAGCGTCAACTAGCAAGACAAGATGGCGACGAATTCTTTGCTGGAGAAGTTCTTCCTAGTTTTCCTTTTCTGGCCTTAAAATGAAGGTTATAAGACGATGAACAGCTTTATTAATGTATTAGAGAGAATCTAGATACAAAATGAAACTGTTATGAACGGAATTTATATAAAAAATGGAGACTTTATTCTTTCATTGCTCGTGCATGAAATGGCAGGTTTGTGCATGCAGACACCATAGCGTTGAACGTTAGACAAATTATTATTCGCTGATGCAGGTGCATTTATTGTTTAAGAACTTGGTGATTAACTTCTAAAGACTTTCTCTTGTTGGATAGCATTAATTGTTTTACAGCCAAATACTAAAAATATGTGTGCCACAACAACCTTGTAGACCTGTCGTGTATCGACTTGGCACTATTGTTTATACTGACAGCTGCCCCGTCGGCGTCGGTACACATTTACGTGTTACGCCTTCCATATAGTACTAGTAGGAACCTCAGAACCAGAATAACACCCCCACCCAAGCATCTTCCAGAACAAGATTAAATATTTGCTAAAATTTGGGCAGTATACAACTTCCGACAGGTCTTTACAGCTGTTTCCCCAAGGTCAGGTCCTCTTTGGAGATTTTGATCAGCTGTAGTAGCGGAGGTTTTTGGCATCGTACCTCTACTGGCTAGAGACCAATTCTCGCCGTGTACCAATTGTCACCATAGTAATAATAACTTGCGACCGCACGCGAAGTTTTGGTTCCTGTTTAAAAAATAAGAAGAGTGATTTAAGCCGACAAGTCCGAGCGAAAATAAGCTTTAGGTAAGTAGATTAAGTAAAGAAAATAACCAAAATCCCCACTTTAGCCCCTTACGCCTCCATTTACTGACATGGGGAGTCACATGGTACAATTAGCATACATAGGTCAACAAGAACTACATCATAAAACCATACCTTGATGTAGGCCCCTGCTTTTATAGCAGATGCTGCAAATGAGAATTACAACATTTCCACAATAAAGCATCCTCAATTAAGCGTTTTCCTTTTTCCACACTTATCCAAAAATACCACAAATAGCATGGCCGCAGCATTCATCCATAATTTATTATTAAATCTTGTTAAAACAATTCCACTAGCATTCACAGCGTCTCCAGACTCCATATTTTACTTAAAAAGAAAGGTCAAGGGCCAATAACTAGAAAGCATTGATTATTTTATTTCTCCCAAAATAGGGAAAACAACTCTTTTAGAAAATATTACGCTGAAAAACAAGTTTTACCCAAGCATGGAACCGCATGCACCATTACTGTCAACACGAAAGCAACTATCAATTATTCCAGGCCATATCAATTAATTTCTAAACTAGTAAAATTAAATACTTACTATTTTGGGACAATTAAAAAAATAGCAAATCTCCTAATTGGAATTTAATGTATGTTTTATTTATCCTTCTTTTGGTTATCAAAAATGTATATGAAACAGCTATGAAAAAAACAACAAACTAGACATCTGACAAATAATCCTTAATCCACATATTAAGGCATCTATAAGGTGTTTTCCACTGCACATTATTTTATTGGATTTTACATTAAGCTGTATTACATTTTTGTGCATTATTATACTTCTTTGTCACATTTTTAATAATTCGTGAGAAAGAGAAATGATGATTTTTTTTTTTCTCAAATAAATCAACACAAGCAACATGAAAACTGTCAAGAAAAATAACATCTTTCTGGTGAATGATACCTACAACAGTAAAGACAAGAAATAAATGACTCAATTTTTTATTTTTTTAGCAATGCCAAAGAGGTATACAACGGAAGAACTTCAATCTGCTGTGTCATCTGCAAAGCAGAAAAGGCTCACAATTTCACAAGCATCTAGGGAATTCCAAGTCCCTAGAAAAACTGTAGAAGACCATGTCAAGGGGAAAGTACAAGAAAAGGCCCCTGGAAGATGTCTGATGTTAACAACAAATGAAGAATCGTCCATGGTCAATTATATGAAGTATTCGGCGCAACAAGGTTTTCCATTGACCAGAAAAATTACCAGGCAATATGTAATTACCATCATGAAGCAAAATGGGTGCCATTCTGTATTCTACATGAATAAAGATTCAAGCAACAAATGGTTCTGAAAGTTTTTTAAGAGACATCCTGAACTAGCAGAGAAACAAGTTGAGCTACAGGACCGAGGCAGGAACAGGATGTCAAACATGAATGTGATGAATCAATACTTCACTCTTCTTGAAGACACACTACACAGATTAGGATTAGACAACAAACCAGATCAGATTTTAAACTGCGATGAAACAGAATTTAGTGGAAAAGAAAACATCAGTCAGAAAGTAATGGTATCAAAGGCCAACACAGTTACCAACAATCTGTCACAACATCCGGTCACATCACTGCGCATTTATGCATATCTGCAGGTGGAAAAATTCTTCCATCTTTTTTGATTTTTGAAAGATGTTTACCCCATTTGGCTTATAAGGAAGGTGTTCCAGGTTCTTGGTTATTTGGATACTCTGCTAATGGGTATATGGATGGAACACTCTTCACTCATTGGTTTAAGGAAATTGTTTTACATCATTGTTGATGAGCAATACCAGTGCTACTTATCATGGACAACCATGACAGCCACATAAGCCTAGATGTCATAAAGCTTGCACAAGAAAATCAAATTGAATTATTGGGGTTGCCACCACACACAACCCACATTCTCCAAGCATTGGATGTGCAAATCATTGGTCCATTGAAAGCAAAATTCATCTCAATTGCAGTTAACCTTGGTTACTTTAACAAGAATCAAATATTAAATAAAACCAAGTTTCCAACAGTGCTGTCTTATGCCTTTGATCAGTTTTCCACTTGTCAGGTCAAAGAAGCCTTTAGAAAAACTGGTATTCACCCATGGAATTCTGATGCTATTGACAAGACACAGCTTGTCAATAGCCATTTGAAAATGGTGAATTGTCAGCCTGTTCCATCATGTACACCATCCACATCAGCAAAACCATCATCTGATGAAGAATTACAGGCATCTAAATCAGTCTGCCCAACCTGTGGTAATTATCTTGGAGTAAATCCTTTGGTAGCAGAAAGTCTTATACCTCTACCCTTATCTGACATCTTCCCAGCAGTAAAACCGTAAGTTAGAAGAGCAAAACTGGTGTTACATTCAAGAGTTTTAACATGTGACGATTTTTACAGAAAGTTAGAGGAAAAGGCACCAGAGGATAAGAAAAAGCAAGAACTGAAAGAAGGATGTATGAAGGACAGATTAGAGAAGAAAGCACAGCAGAAAGAGAATAAAGAGGAGATTAAATCAAGAAAATGTTTGGAAGGAAAGAAAAAGAAATCTAGCTCTGAGTTAGATATATGTGGTGTGTGTAAGTCTTCTGATCCACCAGTGGAAGAGTCTGATTATGAGAATGTTGAAGATGAAGCTAAGGATATATTCTGGGTTCAGTGTGGAAAGCGTCCACAGTGGTACCACCAGTATTGTGTTGGAATATACGCTCATGAAGAGGGTAACCTTAGCAAAGAAGACACGGAATTCATCAGCAGTCTCTGCCTGAACAATGAAGAATAGTTATATTAGTGTTAATAAATAAATCATTAATTAATATTTTTATGCTACAATAATGACAAATTATAATAATTTGTTTACTGGTGTTTTGTTGTTACACATTTTCTCCAAAATATGAAAATATTAAAATAAGTTTATTCGACTCATGTTTTTAATTGTATATTTACTTTCATGATTTCCTTGTCAATTTTTTTATAATTATTTATAATTACCCAGCCAGCTAATTATACAGAACTGGTGTAAAAAATGATGCGACTACTTACCTCGCTGTTCACTGTTAAATGATAACAGACGAATTCTTGGCAGAAAAAAACGCATGTTACATATGTGATTATATGTGAAATTAAATAACTTCAACTCCTTAAACTTCATTATTTTGAGGTATTTATTAAAACTGCAGAGAAGTAGACATTATTGTAACCTTTCCGTGTCACACAGTTTTAAAAAATATTCAGCCGGTGAATAAGTAAAGTTACATGTATTCCTATCATAATTCATAACAGGTAAAGAAACATTAATTTGAATTACAGAACAACACAAATTAAAAAATAATTGATCAGAAATAACTATATTTTCATTTGATGAAAGATAAAATATAATCTAATAACTATGTGTGAGTAGATCAATTATTTTCAACATGTGGCGACAGTTGGTACTGACTCTCCCATAAAGTTCATCACCAACACCGTTTTAATTAACAGTCCCCACGTAACCATTCATGTTGCTGATTTCACATTTAACACGAGAAAAAATATTGTTAAAGGGGCCCTGCTTTTATGTATTCTGTTGCCAAGTAGCAAGTTCATGTCGTTAGTGTATGATTTAAAAAAAAAACAGGAAAAAGCACAAATTGGTCTCCAACCAGGAGAAGTGGAAATTCACAAATCTAAAGCTTGAAGAACATCTTGGAGTTAAATGGAATGTAAACTGAATTTACCAGTGCCCGGGATGCATAAAGAACTGACCATTTCATTTTCAAATATGGTGGGGTGGTTGGGATTTTTTTTTAGTGAGGATGTTTTAAAAAAAATTTCAAGCAATTTGAGTGTCGTTAATTTTTTCCCCATAAAATCCCATAAAAACGTTCATAAACCATCCATGAAACAGTGGTTTCATTAGGTACTGGGATCCAAGTATTTAACCCGGCAACTTTGCTGCAAGCACCTGCCTGTATTTAGTAAATCAATAAATGTATTTGAAGTAAAAAGAAATATAAAAATGTATCCTGTTTTTGTAGAAAACCCATGTACTTGTAAACATAATGAACACCCAGATAAAAGCAGACTAATAATGGTGTTCCTTGACTTGGCATCAAGATGTGGCATACTGCTGGACCAATAAATTTTAAATCAGAGGCTTACCAACATGGGCCAGGATCAAATGATAAATCAGATGGAGTAAATTAATATGAACTTTGAATTCTCCAAGTCTTGTTTTGTGAAATTCACCAAGTCTTGGTGTTTGAAATACAGTCATTAATGTTTGGAGCTGATGTTAATGAATAAAAAATGTTGGATTAGAAACAGAACTAACTTGTATTGAATTTTCACAGTGGCAGTGAAATTTAGGCCAGATCAGTAAAAAAATTCATTAATGTGATTCTTTGAGTTAGTGAAAACTTATAATTTCAAGCCCTGTTACTATGTAAAGCAAGCAGATAGCATTTGAAATTGAATGCTCTGAAAATGAACTTGACAATTTTCAATGCCATTGCAGTTGCCTTAGCTTTTATATTTGATATTTGAATTTAGTTCAATTTAATTTTACAGAAAATTATTTTGTGTAACATAAATAATTTATTCATTTTTCTGCAGCTTTTAATGGGGGGCCCGAGTGGCCGAGTGGTCTAAAGCGCTCTCCGTTACGGATCACTGCCATCTCACCTCTGTCTGCGTGGGTTCGAGTCTCTGATTCGGCGAATGTGGATATGTGAGAAAGCTTGCCAGTAGCTTCTCGTGGGTCGGTGGTTCTTTGTGGGTATTTCCCGGTTTCTTCCTCCACCATTAATACTGGCCACCAAGTATAGCCTATCGTGTGCTGAAAAATGGCGTTAAGCCCTACAACAACAACAACAACAACAACAACAACAGCAGCTTTTAATTTATAGTTGCTAATTTTTGAAGATGAATGGTCAAATGATAATTGGTTTAAATTTCTTTTTAATATGAGCCAGACTTCTGATATTTAACCTTGTATGGGCCTGATCTTTTCATAGTAGTATATGAACTAAATACATATTATTAATAGTGTGTTATAATTTTCGTTGCTGTAATATTACATAATTATATGCTTTTGTTAATCCATTTGAAAATAATGTTCTGTAGTAAATTTCATTATTAAAGGATAGTCAAAAATGCTACCTTATAACTCATCTTTTCATATTGAATTGGTTTTAGTACAACAGAGAGGAATCAGTAGATCAGCACATTTAGTGCCTGCAGCTAATGCAAGTTTAATTTGTAGTATTTTTAGTTACCCACCCTACACTATTTTAATTGCCTGAACCTGTAACGTTTTATCACGTAACAGAAATTAAATTTTTAAAAAAATCAGTACCAAACATGCCCCATTTTCACATCTGAACCAGAAACTTTACATTGGAAACTGATATGAATAGAACAGTGTGAAAAATATTACAAAACGAAAAATTGAATTGAATACCAGCCTTTATACCCTGTGTATTTTTCCCACCACTGTTGAAAACACATTTTTTTTGTTTTGAACTTAGATACAGCAATAGTGTTTAAGAAGTATAATTGGGAGATTTATTTTACAAAAAAGAGAAGGAAAATGGTATAGATATCAGAATGAAAATATACTTTCTTTATTTACAGGAAATCACTGATGAAGATTGACAAAATCAACTGTGACAGAGTTGTACAAAAAACAAGTTTATCACACAAATAGGTAAGTGTTTACATGTTTGAATGTAAGCTTGAAATTATAAGTTCACATCAGTGTTAATAGTTGCTCTCAGATTCATCATATAAAAGCTGAATATGGGTATGGGATCCACAAACTTAGTGGATTATTTTTATAATCTGTTGTGTAGTATGTAAATTTAACCATTTGATTTTGGCTTTGTAAACAGCCTCCCACCACTACATGGAAAATTTTATTTATTGTTCTATTTTTTTAAGATTACTGGAAGTCATGTCGGGTTTTGGGAGTAAAACTTGTGTTTTTCGAATGACACTTCATGTTACTGCAGGTCAACATCTTGAAAATGAATTTCCGCATTTCCTTAGCGCGATTGAAGCTTTCTGAGGTAAATTAGATTTTTTCGAAAAGCTTGATGGGTTCCTCAGTTAGAATACAGTAGGGGCCTGATCTGAAAATAGAGAGGACCCGGATGTCGGGCTGTTGGATTTTTTGTGCCCTGGATAAAATTCAGATGATCATTTCTGCTAGAGTAATTTCATATACATAGTTCCCCCTTCCCTCTCCAGTAGTTGCACAAATTGTACCATTTGGCTTCGTTTTCATAAGCTGTGGGCCTTAACAGTTTTGAAATTGGTGTAATGATAATATGTGCCCTGAACAAATAAATTTCAGCCTGACACTGGGGGGGAAAAAAGATCACCAGTGTAACTAATAGCTGGAGCTAATGTATTGGTATGGTAGAATGTGCCACAATACAGATTGTGACATGACAGTGTACTAATACATACCAATATGTTGATAAATAGTTACACCACTGTAATGTTTTATGACCAGTAAATGTTGGGATACAAAATTGTTGCAACTTTGTCATGTAATACGAGTACTGAGACACCTTCAGCATTTTTTTTTTGTAATTAATCAATCTATCTTTTTAAAAAAGATGACTTTTTGGTTGTTTAGGGACTATCATCATTAATTATTACATGGAACTGCTATTAAAATAATTTGTTTGAAAAGTCAATAAATATTATTTAATTTTCATCTTTTTTATCTTTTCTATCTATTCAACTGTGTATATTTTTATTATACAGTGACAAGAATAGAGCATTAGCATGATGTTGTGCCCATAGTAACACTAACTTCTCCTTTTGTGCTGTAGTTTATGATTGTCATTTTAAGCATTATTGCATTAAATTGTTGAATATCACCAGTAATAATATTTTTTGCCTTGAAAATGTAATTATCTGACATTAAAATGTGGTACAAAAATGACAACAGTGAAAATATTGTTTGGTTCAGTGCTTGCTTTTAGTGAGTTGGTTTGCATTGTGGCATCACGGAATGTACATTAAAGATTTTAACTTGCCCTAAAAAAGTACCTCTGGATCTATCAACAGATCCAGAGGTACTGAATGTCCCTCCAGCAACTAATAATGACAACCACCCTATCCTGCGTGAAGAAGTAGAAGCAGCAGTGAGAGCGCTGAAAAAGAGAAAGTCGGCAGGAGTGGACAACATCCCAGCAGAACTGGTCCAAGCGGGGGGAGAAGCAATGATTAATACCCTCACACACATCTGCAACAAGATCTGGCAAACAGGAGAATGGCCATCGCCGTGGACCCAATCACTGATATCACCCTCCTCAAGAAAGGCAACTTACAACAGTGTCAAAACCACCGTACAGTCAGTCTTACAAGCCATCCAAGCACAGTCTCGTTGAGGATACTGCTGAACAGACTAAAGCCACAGACTGAAAAGATCATTGCCGAGGAGCAGGCAGGTTTCAGAGCAGGGTGCAGCACAACAGAGCAGATCTTCAACCTCAGAATATTGTGTGAGAAGTACCTCCAACACCAGCAAAATCTGTACCACATCTTCGTGGATTTCAAGAAAGCATTTGACAGGGTATGGCATGCAGCGTTGTGGGCAACCTTGAGACTGTACAACATCAATGCCAACCTCGTCACAGTAGTAGAGCACCTCTATGACAAGGCCTCCAGTGCACTATACTTCAATGGCAGCATAGGGGACTGGTTCAGAATGACAGTTGGAGTCAGATAAGGCTGTCTGCTCTCTCCCACACTATTCAACATCTTTATGGAGAGGATCATCGCTGAGGCGCTTGAAAAGCATGAAGGGACAGTCAGCATCAGAGGCAGAACAGTCACCAACTTACGTTTTGCCGATGACATTGATGGACTAGCAGGAAATGAGCAAAAACTGACTAGCTTAGTAGAGAGCCTTGACAAAACCTCTGTAGCCTACGGCATGGAAATCAGTGAAGAGAAGACCAAACTGATGACCAACAATACCAAGGGCATCAGTACTGACATCAGGGTCAAAGGTACGAAGCTAGAAAGAGTCCACAGCTTCAAGTATTTGGGGGCAATTGTAACAGATGAAGGATCAAAGCCAGAAGTACTCTCCAGGATTGGGCAGACAACAGCAGCACTGACAAAACTGAAGCCCATCTGGAACGACAAGAACCATAGCTGCCAACTGCCCCGTTTTTTTCGTATTTGTCCTGTATTTTGGACCTGAATACGTGTGTACGTTTTTTTTGCAAAAAATACATTTTTTAATTTAAAAAAAAATAATAAAAAATTTCCTTGCAATTTTCAGTTTAGAACTGGCACTCAGTTCCATTCTGATAGAAATGTATCGCATGTATATAGGAATACAGTTCTACAATGGGGGCGCTCACCAGTTATTATGTACTTTTGAGAGAGTGATGTATGTATGGTGAAGTTGTTTGCATTTAAAACATGCACAGTGGAGAGAATATTGGCATACCACTATGCTACTTTGATGTAATGTGGCTGACATATCTTTGGATATTGTACTTTTGGAAATTTTAAATGATCTTAGCACACTGCTAACTAAAATGACTGCTCCCTTGTGCTCCAAAAATCAGCCTGAATTTTTCTAAAGTACACTATCCTTAGTAGCTTTTAAAATAGGGAAAATGAATTTTGCCAGACCAGACAATACCAGCTTCTGAAAGTGCAATGAATGAATTACCAAATATATAAAATGTAAAAAAGTTATCGTCTCTTTTTTTTTACAATTTACCTCTGAAGTTCAGGAAGTGAAAATGACCAAGTGGAGCTAGCACTTTTTGAAAGGTGCACATCTGGAGTAAGGCCAAGCTGTATACTCTATGACCCATATTACACCCATCAATCATACACCAAAATAAAGGGAATTAACGGTTCTTTGAACAACACCTAAGATATACAAGGTCTTTTTTAAATAGACAGTATAACTAGTGAGGAAACCCGGAGGAAGTCTTTTTCTTTAAAATTCTAACCCTATGCAAAATACGAAACTGTAGAGCGCCACCAATATGATTGGTTCATTCGAAATCGAGGCTACCATGCCTGTCTTTATCCGCCATATTGGATTTCGCAAACGGTTACCGCTACCACTGTCTTTTCTTCGTAATATTCAACTTTTAATCATGTTGAATAGGAAAGCAGAATATTCAGAATTTTCACCAGAAAAGACAAGAAAACAGAACTGAAAGGACAATTGTGCTGTCTTGTTTAGATTTGTGAAATCATCTAGTAAAGGAGAAGACTTTACGTTTTGGAAATTGTGTAATGTGATTTCGCTATTGGGAAATACAAGCGCATGAAAAAGCTAATAAACATCAGCTTGCTGGCTTCATCATAGACAACTCAGCCTGAACTTGAATGTATATAAATACCAGAGAGAACCTTGATGTAATTCGATCAAAATTTGGTTTATTAAATTTCTTTTAGAAATGAACCATCCTCTTTCAGTAACTAGTGTTGCTGGTGATTTGTTTTGCACGCGTTTTCCAGACAGTGAAATCGCAAAGGATTACTCGTATGCTAGAATGAAAACAGTTCAGTAAGAAAATCACACAGAATCAAGAAATTTGAATGAAAGTTGGTACGTTGGAATCAATAATAATTGAAAAAAATAAACAAGCTGTGGAAAAGGCTCCTATAAACAGCCTGTGTCTGAGTGTGTTGCACTCTTGCACCTTCTAAATGGGCACCAGAATGGAACAGGGTGCCCATCCAGAAGGTGCAAGTGTGCAACACATGCATCTTTGACGTTAAATAATTATGTAAGGCACTGTCCTACCTTACTGATGGTTGTATATGTTGTAAGTAGTTATGTATGTATTAAAATTTTTATAAATCAGTATTTGGTCCTGAAAATCAGTATTTTTGTCATAAGCAATCAGTATTTTTGTACTTGCGGGTTGGCAGCTATGAAGAACATCACACTCAGTTCAAAGGTCAGATTGATGCACTCACTGGTGATCTACATATTTCTTTATGCCTGTAAATCATGGACCAAAAAAGCTGACTTAGAGAAAAGAATACAGGCCATAGAGATGAGATGCTTCCGAAAGATCCTCGGTGTCTCATACAAAGATCGTGTCACCAATGAAGAAATACGGCAAAGGATCTTACGAAGACCTCCTGACCACAGTGAGAAAATGTAAACTGCATTGGTATGGGCATGTCTCACGATCATCAGGACTTGCCTAGACAATCCTGCAAGGCACTGTACAAGGAAGAAGAAAGAGAGACAGGCAGAGAAAGAGGTGGGAAGACAACATTCGAGAGTGGACAGGCTTGACATTGAGTGATTCACTGAGAAAGACAGAAAATCGAGAGGAATGGAGGAAGCTGGTTGTTCGGTCTTGTGCAGTGCCCCAACGGTCTACCAGACTACGGGACTGATGATGATGATGAAATGAAGTATCAGTGCTCAAGGAAATTTTTTTTTAGACACAGACCCTGGCCTGGTGACTTGAATAAACTCACAAGCCCTGACTGAAATTCCACAAACCCAGGCTCCAATTTCCACATGCCCAAAATTTCCCCTTTTTTAATATTGTCACAACAATGTTGCAATAGGTACAGTTCAAATATAAATTCAATAGGGTTCAAAGGGGTTTGAAGGTAATGCAAGAGGCGTGCTTCACAAAGTAAAGATCCATCAACCAGGAGTTTGAAATTTATTTTTGTTGGGCTTTGCTGATAGCTAACCTAAATCGACTTAAAAAACGAATTACACTTGAACACTATTCTGACAGTTGAAATGATCATGCTTTGCATTCAATATATGCAGCATAAATGAACTTCAAAGAAACTTTGTCACTGTTCACAAACTTGTCAAAAATATAATACATATGGCTTAAACATTCTAATTCAAGGTAATATGGAATAACTTGTGTTCATGTTCGCACATAGCATTTCATTGACTTAGCTTTAATGGGTTGTTCTACTTCCTGATCCTGCCTATACAAATTGGCACAGTGGGCTCACCCACTGCAACCTTCAAACACATCTCACTTGCTGTTGTCAGCCAATTAAGTAATATGTGAAATAGTGATTTATAACTGACCTCTTTGCCTTTAATTGCCTCTGTTTAAACTGCCCAAGGGATAGGTTTAAATTGGCTCCAATCATGACTGTTTACTGGTTTATACATGCTACATGTAACAGGCATTTACTGAAAGTGGTGTTTTATTTTTGTTTTTTGAAGATTACTGAAAATTATGTTTTCTTGAAACATGACATTGTCAAGGTGCTTGGGAGTACAAAATTTAAATTTTAGTATGACACATTATGCTTGAATCTGATTCAAATCAGATCTCAATTTCACATAGGACAGTGGTGATCTGATTTAGATTGTGAAGTGTTATGGTAGGTATATCAACATCTTGAAAATAAATTAAGCATTTTTTTTTAAAAGCCTGACAGGCACCTCACTTAGAATACAGGACAAGCCTGATGTAAAGTTAGAGGAGCCCCGGGCATCGGGCTGTCAGATTTTTTTTTTTAGCACTGAATAAAATGACCTTAACAAGAACTGCATTCATAATGCAGACCTGCCAACCCTTATGATTTTGCCTTAAGTCTTACGAAAATGACCCTTAAAATAAGGATGTACAGAATAAAAGCAAAAACTACGGAAAAATGATTGTTGCTGAAAAATCGGTATAATTGGTTCATCCATGTTTGATTTGTATCTGGGTTTCATATTCAAATTGGTGGAAGTAGTCAGGAAACCAGACTAACTTTTCAGAAGTACCTCAGATGCTTTAAACTGCACATATATTTTCATGCAAAGCCTCTGCATGATCAAACTGTTGATTATGGAATATTTAAGAAATGGCGTCTAGCAAGAGATGCATGTTGAAGGCGAAACGGAAATTAAGCCTCTTAAAAAGTGTTAATAATCAGCACAGAAGAATATAAATGAATATTCAGATTATTGTGAATGAAAGAGGAATGGACACAGTTACATTTGTTGGACGTCACATGTCAATTTGAGTATGTCTTGTGGGGGGAGATATGATTGCCAATGTCATTTGAAATTAAAATAAATATCCAAGAATTATGTCGTGAGAAAGCAACAAGCCATTTAGCTGCATTGGGTTTGGAACTGAAGTTTGTGCAACTGTATTAGTGGTGAATAAAGTCTATGTGTGCTTTACAACTTTTTAATTGATCATAATGTTTGAATACCTAACTTTAAATATGTTTACAGGTTTACAATAGAAGTTTCTGTTATTTTGTTAAACTTACTGAAAACTGGTCAAACTTACGGAAAAAAATTAACTGCCTTACTGAGATGGTCTCATCAGGGTTGGCAGGTCTGATAATTGACAGCATTACAAATCAACACCTTAACACTATAGTTTGTTCCATGCAACTTCGTGAATTTTATCTTATCTCTAACTCAGTAAGTTGTCAGGTCAACAGCATTAAATGTTAAAAATACTTAATTCGTTCCACATGAAGTATTTAAAACGAATTTGTACTTCTTGCTACATTTAATGACCCTAATTGGAAAATTTACTGAGTTACAGAGGGATAAAACCCAAGGTGCTATGTGGAACAAACTATAGCGTAATGCCATTCCAATATCGTCACTCTCAGTCACCAACTTGATTCATACACATTTAACTTTGGTTCACTTATAAAGTAAATAGTTAAGTGTTTCCATGCACTGTTTTGTTTTAGTGGCTTGGTGGGTGAAGGCCTTCAACTTCAGCTTGACTAGATCACATAACTTACAGTCAGCTATAGATAGAATTCTACTTATATAAATTTGAGAGTATTTTTAAAAAGATGACTGCTGTGTAAAAACAGCATATGAGTTGATATTTATAGTGACTGTATATGACCCATTTAGAAGAAAACAGGTTTCTTCAGTTTGAACTTTGCCTCACAGATTCATTATATTGATAAGCTAGTTAGATAGCAGACCAATCTATACTTTTAAAGTAACTGGTTCCAGATGTTATATCATGGACAGTGTTAGAGCAGATTTATTTTTTTTAAACTTCAAAATATGTCCGATAAAAAAAGGATAAATTAACACCACATTACAGCTTTAAAAGAATATGAGAGTAATGTACTTCAGCAAAAATAAATATATATTTTTTATATATGTGCTGTACTTCTGGCACGTAATATATAGATTGCACTTGTTACGCTCAAATTACGCTTTTTGCCACTTATAGCAATAATTACTCTTGTACCTCTCAGGGGTGGGGGGATGGCATGTATGGAATGGAGATACTTTGTTAGTTAAGAGAAAACCCACACAGCATTCGAAGTGACCATTCTTGGATTGTAAGTAGTTGCTGATAATTTTGTGGTTTATTTTTCATTTTTATTGTTGTTGTAGTGGTAAAAAAAAAAAACATCAAAATTTACATGTATAATGTTTGAGCATAATCTATTTACTGCAAAAATGTTTTCTTTTTTGGTGCGATATTATAAATGGCTAAGAATTTCAATCCAGATGTTATTAAAATAATGAGCATGTGCTTTTTCCCTTTCCTTTCTGTCATTTTGAAAGTTAAGGAATCCCGAATTTATGCCAGGGAATATGCTGGGGACTCTCAAATTCCATGAGTGAAGAGTCCAGGACTCCTTATCCTGAAATTCTGTTGAGAACCCTGCTTTACATTTGGAATGTGTCCCACCCATAGCAGATTCTATATATACTGGCTTGTAAGTAAGACCCAACAGCAAACTGCAAAGACCCAGATCTGTCATTGCCCAATGTATGGGTAGATCCAGGTCTGTGCACCTTGTTTTGAATTATCCGTAAAACAAACAAATTAGACCCAGATTGCTGGCATTTTATGTGATGGCTAATCAAGGTCTGTGTTATTTGCAGATAACCCAAGTTGTAAGTGAGTATATCTGTTGGTATCTTACTTCCTTTTAATAGAGCACATGTATATAACAGAAATAGTCATCATTATTATGATAATATCACATAATCTGATACATATCTTTGTACATGTACATTTGATTTTCTTTATGCTTCTATTAAGGATGTTTTTAATTGAATCCCCAAGTCATTTATCTGTTGCATAATGGTGACCTGCTCCACCAGCATGTCAGTTCAGTATAATAAATCATTGGTGCAGTTTTCCAGCAAGGGCTGGTGCATTGTACATGTATGTTCTGTATTGGCTACTTTACTGCCTATGATATTAGCGCTATTGATTAGTCTAATCTTTTCTGTTTTTATCAGCTTTCTGTGTAGTTTGCATCAGCTACATATACATTTACCATGAATTTCCTGGGTGACCTCAGATAAATACATGTCTCTTAAGTTCTTTAAAGCCCACTGCAACAGCAGAAGGGGACTGTTTTGCTGCTGTCCATCCGTCCCAAATCTAAGTTCAGTTGTAAAGAAAAGAAAAGTAAACATTTGAACTTTGAATGAAATTTTACATATGATCATCAGTAGATGACCTGTTTAGATTTGTTTTGTAGGCATTTTTATTTTTATTTTTATGCAAAACTCTTAACACTATTAAAGGAGAACCATGTGAAATGGTGATATTTGATAATTACATTTGTATTCATATTTAGATTGCCTGATTAGATTTTCATGCTGTTCTATCAGTTTGTAAACAAAATATAAATCTCTTCTATATCCAACACCAGCATCAGTTATGTCTGTTCATCTGTCTGTTTGATTGTGCATAATAACCTGATTTCTCCATCTAACACTGACAGTTTCCAGACTACCGGTATGTAAAAAGCTTGCATTTCTGGTAATGGAAGAAGCCATCAGTTTTGTGGTCACAGATAAGGTTACTCCAACAGAAAGAAAAAAGAATGGTTTTCATGCAGGAAGATTATTGCCACAGAGACTTGGACAGAATGTTGTGCATGGCTTGCATTTGGGATAAAGAAGCCTGTTGATTTGAGGGTCAAAAGGTCAGGGCTAAAGCTGTCAATGGATACCCAGATAATTGGGTACCTGCCTGTTGATAATAACCCACATAATAATAATGGCAACTGGGTACCAGTTAAAAAATTTTTTTAAAAAAATACAAAAACATGTTTCAGCAATTTAAAGAAAACAGTTTCTTGAATGAGAAACCATGTATCACAGAGTCATTCTATTTTGATACATGCATATGCCATCTAAATCGTCTAAATTGAGAAATAAGATGGCACCCGATATGAAGATAAATGGGCTTTATTGAAATGACTTGTGGATGTTATATAACTGAAAAGGACAGATTAATAGCACTTTACAAAGTTTGAAAGAAGAATTTGACAGTGTAATACATCATTCATCATTTGTGGACTTCACGACCATTGGCGAAAGTTTGATTTGCAGGCTTGTTTAAGTGAGTGTTATGCATCAATAATTTATAAATTAGTTTTCTGTCTATACTTACATGTTGACTACTAATCCACATGGATTTATCTGATTTGTGACAAGAATTTTACTGCAGATCCAGGTAAGTAGTTCAAATAAATGTGTTTCCTATAGTTTTCTGTAATTATGGCATATACAGATTGCTCTTCTTATGCTCAGATTATAACATTCTCCTGTATAAACCATGCCTTACAAGTGCCTGCATAGAAGATTATTGAATGTATGATAGACATATATGTACTCCGGTGGCCTAAGTGGTTAGAGCATCTGCCTTGGATGTAGGATGTGGCAGGTTTGAACCCCAGCCGAGCCATACCAAAGACTTATAAAAATGGTACAAGCAGCTGCCTCACTTGGCGCTCAGCATTAAGAGGTTAGTTTTAGAAATGGTTGGTCTTGTGTCAGGATAATGTGACTGGGTGGGACATGATGCTACATGTCTGCTGCATGATGTCCAAATTTTAAACATCACTATAAACTGCCACAATGCAGACATCATAGCGATATGACTGAAATTTTTAAAAAGCTACGTTAAAAATCCAAATCACACACACATGCACACACGCATATATATGATTCTTGGTACTCTTGTTTCGTTCTGCAATGGGCTGGGCATACATATTTTACAAAAGTAAAGTTCTTTCATATCTGATTCTTAGTGTTTATTTGCAACAAATATGAACTTGAAGAATGACTGCATAGTAGGCAGAATAGGTTTAGGATAATTCACCTTCATGTATTTTACCTGTTTACAACTACATTTTGGGCATATTTTCTATAGAAGAAATCAAAATATATGCATTATGCATCAGGACTATAATTCTTTGTCAGAAAATGAAAGAAATATCTAGTGTTTCTGCATTAATAGTTGGGGCCCAGATTGGTCCTGTAAATCACTTGCCTTTACTGATCACTGATTACTGATCATGCTTTCTCACCTTAAGTTCTAGTTTTGGGTTGAGCCAGTGTGAGAAAATTGGTCAATAGCTTCCTGTGGATCTGTGGTTTTTATGGGGGTTTTCCTGATTTTTTCCTCCACCAGTTATACTGGCTGCCTTGTAAACTGATCATGTGCTGTAACCCACTACTACAATAGTACTGGTTGATCATGTTTCATGTTCTGGCATACACTGGAAACATTTATTATACTTTTGAATTTGTACATCTTGTATGGAACCATGACAAGCAATGCAGCTGTGTCAGAGCTAAACAGAAGTATTGTCTGCAGTCAGAAAAGAGTTATGATATAGATTCAGAAGATCAAAATGTATCTGGACCTGTTTGATCCTTAGAGCCAGATAAAATTAAGGATGAATGCTTATAAGATGTTGCAGTATTTAAATTTTCTGAAAAACAGATATTGGTACTTAGCTAAGGGTCCAAGCAATCCTAATGCACTTAAAATGTGTAGGTGTGCATTTTGTCTTATTTGGATATATATCATCAAGTAAGGGTCATTATATAGACCAGTTGTGGGCAAAATATGTCCAATTTATCTATCTGGCCTGCCATGACTTGGCAATTGAGGAAACTAATAGAATCTTTGTGGGTTAAAACTTACATAGTTGGATCATTGTCTGTTTTTGCCGATACTTAAAGTGGCTATTTAAACGCTATTAAGCAGCAGCACAGAGAGGAACTTACAGTAATACACATTTACTTTGTCGGCAAATACTCTACATTACCAATAATGTAGTAGAAATGTGTGGCCCATGACAACTTGCAATAATTTGTGTAGTGGCCCTCCCCCGGGAAAATTATTGTCCACCCCTGATGTAGAAGAAAAGTACCTTCCACTTATTGTCCATTAAACAAAGTGTTTAAAACTTCATCATATTTGCATAATTCCATTAGTGCTAAGTTATTTACACCTGACTTACATCTCCCAAAGTGCACAGCACTATGATACACTTCGGTAACCAGTGATGTCATATTGATGACATCATAAACACAAGGATCACAACATTTCAAGCTTCACTGTAAGCATTGATTTTTACAAAAGAAGACATCCTTAACTTGTATGCAAGCTTGAATGTATTGTTAATATGGGTACATTGGTATTCTTTGTTTAGAAATAAGATGGGGCCAGATTTTTTCCTTGTTTTTTTTTTTTTATTTATTAACAAACTTCTCACAATGTCCCACTTGTATCACTTGCTTAATTATGGTCTGCTTATGGTAGTCATATTACTTCTCCCTTACCAAGTTATAATAAATCAATACAGGAAATCATCAGTATTGATCTGGTATTGATATGTGTATCTCCAGTTCTATTAACTTTTCCAGTCATTTCTGCAAGTATGCTTCATTTCTAAACTCCATTGATCTGTCTGATCTGGCCACTTTTCATTTACTTTCTCGGTTGATTGCACCAGAACTGCAGGAATCTTTTCAATCATTGAGCATGAACCCTTAATATGTCTCCTGTTATTTTGGGATGCAGTTGATCAGGACTTGATTTTAGTATTGAATTGAAATCAGCTATTTCAGCCAACACTCGTAACAGTTAGTAATGTTATTACATATTAAACCTCAGGCTGTCAAGGAAGTTTAAGATCATAAAGGAAGCGGATGTTTATAGTGATAAATCTTGGAAGTCCAGACCATGCTCGACTTATTAATTGAAAGGAGGATTATGTAGATATTGTTGATAGACAAAAGTGATTCTTTTTGCAGAGAATTAGATTTTCTATGTCCTTTTGCTTAACTGATAGAAACAAAAACTTAATTTTTGTGTGACATAACTGTTTGTACCATCTTATCAGTCACTCATAAGGAAATGAATGATTTAGAGTCACTGACAGGAAATTTGTGATTGTACAGCGTGTGCCATGTATATTTTTACATTGATTTATTTTTGGAGAAGAATCATATTGTAGCTTTCTCAGATACACCATATAGCTCCAGTTCTGCATACTGATTGCTTGGAAATGTCTGAAGTGAGTCAGTTGTAATGAGACTGAGTGATGTGTTTTTACACACTGTTGTTTAGGCATACAAAACATGGGAAGGTAGTTGAACCTCAAAAAATTGAATGCAGTAAGCCTGGATTTATGTTGAGCCTGCACCTAGAGAGAAGCTTGACTTGGCAATCTCTTTGTACATCCATACACACCCTAGACAAGTTCATTCTTAAAGTATTGTAAATTAATATTGATGTTAAAATTTGTTACTTTTCTAGCAGAATTAAAAAAGGCAGGCTCAACAAAAAGTGTTTTTCTTCTTGTTGTCAGTTGTTTCAGTCCATTTTATTTTAGGTTACAGGCATTTGAAGTGTTTATTGTTGAACTGTGTAAGTCACATGAATGAAGCCACTGATTATTCAAGTAATTGTTGTTTGAGTTAACAAAATGTCAACTCTCTCACAAGGAATTTAAAGAAAAGGTACTCATATTTTCGAATGTCAGTTTTGTTTTGCATTGGTGACTGATGCCATATGTGGTTCTATGTATTGTGCAATTGTAATTTTATCTTTTTTTTATCCTAACAGGTCATGGATCCTAAAGGAGACAGATTACGGAAGATAGCAGCAGGATTGATAAATATCCAGTTGCCAACAGGACCCAATCAGGTCAGTTTAATTATGTCACTTTTTAGGAAACTCTGATCCCTCCTAGTGCTTGTGCATGCTTAATGTTAAGGGGTGCCATCACCACTGAAGATAGACTCTTCAGATCCTGATAAATGTTTACGAGCAGTTACAAATTACTTGAGGACATAAATCTGAATTATAACTGCCCAGTTGATATTGGAAATGAAAATTATAGCCATGTGCTTTATTTATTAATATTTTAATAATGTTACAAGGAATGAGACCATTTTTTGGTTTTAGATCAAACTATAGTATTATTGAAATCAAAATTACTACTTGAAATGATATTGAAATGTTACAATTTACCCCCATGCATTAAGGGGGAGGAGGATATTATTATTGGGTCTCTCCATCCATCGTCTGTTCATTACTTTATCTCCTAAATCACTTGGTGGAAAATTCAGCAAACTTGTTACATAGGAAGGGGATCAGAGGCCAAATATACTTAAAATTGTGATTATGGGCGCTTTATGAAAAGATGTTGTCATTGTGTTACATCCAGGAGTCCCCCAGAGGTACTTGTCAACAATCAATATAACGGAGAGTACACATGACCATGACATTGCTAAAGTATTAGAGGATGAGTTGACAGAGTAATCAGCACAACATAATTACAATTTAATTTTGCTATCATCATCATTGCCTCAACCATCAATATTATAATGATGTTGCTGAAGCATAGTAAAATTAATGTCGGGGACCAACCATTTTCTTTTCTGAGGGCTTTATGTTTTGTGGAAAAATGTGACCCTCAGATAGATTGAGGAAAGGTACTCTTGCTCTGATTTATGACCAATCTAAGTCATATTATTTTGGAATTTTTTTTTTCTTCTTGAGATAGAGGAAAAAAACTTTCTTTGTCAGATCATTAAATAGTCAGTCCCTAACTTTCCGTACTTAGAATTGAAATGTATTCCATTATGAAGGTTAATATATGGAAATTAAATAGAAACAATATAAATATAATGTCATTCTTTTCAACTTTACAGTTTGGCTGGTGATTTAAAAAGGGTTGTATTAAGATTTGTAAGTTTTGTTTGTAAGCTATCAGGCAGTTTGAAATCTGTTGGCTGGCTTCACAGGTTAAGGTTTGAGACAGAAGTTGGAGATTCGTTGTCAATCCTAAAATAAAGCTGGCATCAGGCAGTAAATCTCAAGAGTTGAACTGGCTTGTGGCCACATGATTTCCTTGCCAATTTTCGAATAATCTATGGGAAATTTATTTCATCCCCATGTTCATAATGTCTGCTGCAGATGACAGCATCATGCAAATTGTCCATTAATGTGACATCTGGGCACGCACGCACACAAGATCTTCCATTTAGTGGCTGATTGACATTACTGATTGACATTTGAACAGCCAATCAGTGAAGACCACCAGTACAAAGACCAAGATCTCATGAATGAATTACCATCAAATACCATTTCTGCAATCAGTGATCATTATTTTGATCATATATTGGACAAACAAAGTTAATTTTAAGAGTCATGTACATTATATTTTTTACATTTAGAAAACTTCTGCGCTGACTTGACAAGAGGCACTCCTTGTTGAGCTTCTTGAACATTGTAAATGTATCATACTGTTTAAACAGGAAGAGTAATCCTCCGAGGTATGGGCATTTAACTTCCAGATAACAGCAGCTTCTGTTTTAAAAACACAACAATAAAAGAAAATACTTAAAACTGAACTATGTGTATAGTCCTTAAGCAGTAATGCCCAATTAAAAGGCTGAATATAGATAAACACAACTATGAATTAGTTCAGTTCTGAATGTATGTGTACTGTAAGGGACTGGCCATTTAATTTTATGGGGCTAAATTATTATTTCTGACGTATTTTTTATTCTTCCATTTATCACAAGATAAGTAAGTTTTCAAGCATCCCCTTTTAAGAAACTTAAATGGTCTCTCTGTAATAAAGAATTGGCCTCAGCAGATCAGCATAAATCAGAATAGTAACCTTTGGAAACACGTATAAAATATCATCATCAGATGTTAGTTTCAGCTTGGGAAGGTGCATTTCTATCACATGAATGACTTGGCATGTTGCACTTGGTACATGTAGCTCAAATTACAGTCCCGTCTTTAAAAATTCAAGTTATACTGATTGACATTTGAACAACCAAAGAAAAAAGACCACCCATGGAAAGGCTGGGACTTCATGTGTGATTTACACTCAGATACAGTTTGAAGAATCAGGTGATATTAATTTCAAGCAAGCATTTCCCCATAGAAAATTAAATGGTCTCTCCCTAAAATGACTGGACTTCAGTGGATGTTCTGCAGAATTAAAGCAGTGAATATTGTCAACACTCATCATGGGTGCCTGCACACAGGTTTCACCGCTAAACATGTTTTGGGCTACATCCCTAAAATTTAATAGCCGTATTAAAGTATTTGTGTTTAGATTGCAACTAAATAGAATTTTCCATGCTACACCTCTTTATGGTTGGTATTGTGAATAAATATACAAAATGGTAAACTTTCCATATTAATGACTATAAATAGTATATTGTGATAGGTTTGCTTGCAGTGTGTTAACCGTGCATTGAACTAAATGAATATAGGAATTGGAGGAGTTTATGGAATGAATGCATTTCACATGAGGCCTCTGTTTTAATGCCTGATCTAGGTAATTATTAATTGTGGTCATGCTGGCTGTCACTCTTGGGTTAATAAAACTTTGTAGCTTTTAACTCGGTAAAACCTAGCTTCTTGGGCTGATAATAGCTTTTGAAGCAGATTTTAGGAAAAATGATTTTAGAAAAAGAAAAACAAAAATGACATGAATCTGATTTTTTCACCTGTTATTATACCTCTACATTGATATTGTACAAAAGAATGTTCTTTTTTTTGTTGGATGTGTTTTGTGTGCAGCCATTTGGTCCAACATTTCATTTGTCAAAACCACTTTAGAATGAATTTATTGTCTGCATGATATTTGATGTTTATGATTGATAAAGGGGACAACTAAAAACTAGAGACTTGAGCTTTGTAACTGTTAATTAAACTTTGGTGTTGGTAATAACCAACAGTCTATTTCTGATCTCCAGGTCTGTAGATCTTTGAGTGATTGATTGCTTCATTTTCTGTTCATTTGGGATTTTTAGGTAATGGTGCTTAAAACTTTCAGAGTAAATTCAAAATTTGCTGTGCTTCCTGTTTGATATGGCTGTGATCATTAACATCACACATGCTGAAGGATAGTATCAGGATTGCATGTGTAGTTGTTATTTTTCAGGGTCCAGTTATAATACCAAGGGGATCTGTAGGCAAGGGAGTCGGAGCTGCCAATGCTGCAGGAAAGGTGGTATCTGCCCCTATTGATATTACCATCAAACCCCCATCAGGTAAGCACCACACCATTCTACTAATGTATCATATGAGGATATTTTTATGTCACAGTAGCACAGAGCAATATTGCAAAGCTGCACCATGCAAATATATTAGGGTTGTGAATCCAGAGAAGTTACCGTTTGTCTTCAAAAATGATGTCTTGATAAATCTTCTCACTTGTCCAGGATTTTCTTTACTTTCCATCTAACCTCAGTACAAAATATTGTTCCAACATTAAACTTAAGATTTCAAGATGTAATATATGACAAGTATGACTGCACTAGAGTAGCATAAGCTTATATACCAAGTTTCATCAAAATCTTGTCAAAATACAGTCTCGACAGTGGTTTAACAAAAATCTGCCTAACAGATTGCCTCATAGGTTTTTGCACCACCCACCACCCCGCCTCAGTCTTGGCCAGTGTAGGTAAGTGAGAAAGCTGCCCGTAGATTCCCATGTGGCAATGGTTCCTATCAGGGTTTTCCCATGTTCTTTGTGTACCAGCTATACTGGATGCAATGTATAGTCTATCTTGCACTGAGAAATGGCATTAAACCCTAAACAACAACTGTCCCCCCCCCTTTTCAGGGTCTGTTCTAGAACTAAAAATTATGAGGGGAAATTCCCCTCCTCCTGCCATTTATGACAAATGGGTAAATTATCAAAATAAATAAAGCTGGTCTTGTGTTTATTACTGTGAATTATTTATTATTTGTTCTCGCTTACAGATTTTTTTTTCCTTTATTATACAAAAATTTAATTTTGGTAAAGATCATGTATGTAAAAATAAAGGATTTAGCTTTAGGAACTATTCCAAAACATCAACCTGATTACAAATATTAAATTCATATACATCAGATATTCTTGAACTAAAAGCACCATGCACTGTAGTATACTGATATACTAGCTTATAAGTTGAGTAAAACTGCAAACAACAATGATCCTGATCTGTAACATAATGCACCTGCAGATCTTGGTCTATGCTGTTTGTTCTACTGATTACTCCAAACTGAACAAACCCAGATCTGTTGGTGCAATATGTGATTGCAGATCTGGGTCTTTGCAGTTGGACTCATAAGAGAGTATACATGGTATATTTTTCTGAATCTGCTTATACATGTTTGTGTTGCCCAATTTATTGACTTTAAAAGTAAGCTAGTTTGAAAACACAATTATGACATGGACAGCAGTATTTCATCATCATATGGTGAAGTCCTGCTATAGCACAATGGTTAGGCTCCATAAAGTGCCAACACAACAGTTTGACTCCACAAAGTGGTCATGTTTTAACAATTGCATTTTAAAATACCCCACAAAAGTTAGTAAATTGGAGAAAATATTCCATGCATATCCCCTTGACTATGCAAGAATGTGAAGAGGAGTGTAAAAACTGTACTCCACTGAATTGCAGCCTCATGAAGAATCTTCCACTTCTCTGTGTCCTTGTGGGAGGTTATCTAACCCGTTTCTCAGGTTCGGTCAGGAATCAATGGACAATGTGTGGGTCCATTCAGTCATAATGGATGACTGTTGTATTCTTTTCCTGGGTGGCTGCATGGTCCGAGGCACTCACCATTATGTATCACTCACACATCTCACCTGTCTGAGTTCGATTATAGGTTCAACCAATGTGGGTATTTGAAGAAGCTTGCCAGTAACTTCCAGTGTGATGGTGAATCTAAATGGGTTCTTTCTCCACTGGCCACCATATATAGAGCTTATCATATGCTATGAATTGGCATCAAAACCCAGTCATCTATCACAGGTCCATACTGTTTTTCACCTGTCCAGACCAGATGCAGGAGGTCATGGGTTCGATCCCCAGCCGAGTCACACCAAAGACTTAAAAAATGGTACTAACTGCTACCTCGCTTGGCGCTCATCATTAAGAGGTTAGTGTTAAGACTGGTTGGCCTGGTGTCACGATAATGTGCTTGCTTGGGACATCATGCTACATGTCTGTGGTATGATGCCCCAGTGCTAGACATCACTATAAACTGCCACTCTGCAGACATCATAGCAATATGAATGAAAAATTGTTAAAGCTACGTTAAAAATCCAAATCACACACACACACCTGTCCAAACTGGCTCAGTTAAGGGAAGAGAGGGTGGATAACAATCAGACACCCAGTTTCTGTTCCAGGATCTCTCAGGTGGTTGAATAAAAGGCAGAAAGTTCTGATTTAAACAGATTTCTTCAGGAAAAATTCTTTAAGATGGAACCAATTGCCTTGGTCAGAAATGCTGTAAGTCCCTGCAAATGTGCAGTCACCATTGATCTTCAGGATGCATACCTTCAAATCCCCATCTTCCCTCTAAGTAGGAAATACCTCAGGTTTTTTCTAGACCAGGAGGTGTTTTGATTAGAGCCCTTATGTTTGGCCTCACCTTCACTTTTTTTATCAGTCTAACATGGGATCATCTGTATGCATATGCCTTCCCACCTTTTAAAATAATTCTGCAGGCACTCCTCCAAGTCAGGATCTCTACTGCTCAGTTCATCCTGGTTGCTCCCTGTGGCCCCAGTGATCGTGGTGTAGCAACCTACTTGACCTGTTGTGGGCTAATCCAGAAGATTACCACAGAGAGGGACATGCTGTTGCAGCACAAGGGACTGTCATTCACAACAGCCCAGATTCTCCTCCTTTACTCCTGACTCATCTCAAGCAATCAATCTGCCTGGACCAATTTTCAAGCAAGCTTGCCAACTTCATCATCCAGGTTAGGAGGCAATCTGCTTCCCAGGTTTATGATGCAAATGTATAATCTTATGTGATTGGTGCTATCCTAGCTGTCCTTCTTGGAGCACAGTTGCAGATTTTCTGTCTCTTCTTTTTTGACAAAAGAGAATGCTTGGTGGCCACTATTAAGGGTTATAGGGCACACCTTTCGTACACAATCAGGTTCTGTAGAGGTTCTGCTGTTGTGTCAAACCCTCATCTTTCAGATTTCATTAGGTATTTTGAGATTAAGAAATTGGTATATCACCTGCTAAGGCTTAATTTGATTAATGCGTTCTTTGGATGCTGTCAAAATTCCTGTAGTCCAAATCAAAAGAGGATGGTATTCCATATGTTAGCTCTGAGAAAGGAGTCAGACTGGGATGAGGTTCTTTTCATTTCTGGTCCTCCAAATCTGATTGGAGGAGGGAATAATGGGCTTGGACTGGGGACTATAATATTTTATCACTTGCAAACAGTTCTTTATCATCAAGATATATATGGGGAGAAAAGTTGTTTTTTCATTACGAGTGAGAAAGGGACATCAATGAGATGATCATACATGTTTGAGGTTCTTACCACTTGAAAGAATATATATTTGACCCAGTACAATTTTAATCAGCGCAGATATTGACAGGATGTTGGAAGAATTTTATATGTACATATTTTATGAAGTGATCTTGCAATGGGTAGATCAGATGTTTTGTAACCATAGTTGAAAGTATCCTTATGATATTATTTTGATATCTGATAAATAGGCATATGTCATCTAGATCATGGTGGGTTATGATTGTGAGTGAAATTCATGCATACTAATGATCTGACATCATATTTAATTGGCTGTGCTTGTCAGAACTTGCAACTGTATTTCTTATCAGATTTTGATCAAACTTGTAAACATTCTTACAGAATCAAGATATTGGATGAGTGTGATTTTAAACAAGACTTGTGAATATTAATGATATAATCTTGTATCTGATTGTCTTAGCTTACTACCAATCTGGAAATTCCAATAAAATTTTGCTCCATTTTGGTAAGTAAGCTTATATTAGAATTTTAGTAGACAGGCTTAATAACGTGAGCTCAGAGAATATTAACGAGATACCCAGCATCTGACTGGTTGAGCTTGTTACCTTGCTACATCTCAAGACTGCATTTTCATCCAGTTTCTATTAAACTAAGTAAATGAGTTTGTATATTCTGGGTCTTGCAACATGATATAGAAGTTTGTGAAAATGCTTTTATAGGTTTTGTTCTTGCTATACAATGTAAGACATTGCATGAAATGGTCAACTGTCAAGTTATGTAAGAAGGTGAGTTGTATCATGCCCGCCTGGGCCTTTTGTTTTTGTTAACACTTGATAAGTAAAGTTTCCAGGATCAAATTTATTTCAGACTTAATAGGTATCTTCACTTGGGCAGAGACAACCACATATTGATTGAAGGTCAAGGTCAGTGAAACTAGAATCACTAGTTTGGGTTCCATATGGTATGTCCATTTTCTCAGGTTTCCCCAAACCCATTTTTTAAAATAAACTTTATAGTTGTATCATTGTTGAAGAAGGACAGTGCTCCATTGATAGTCATTGATATCAATCAAAGGTGTATGTCATTCGATGTGAAATTGCAAAATTATGTTAATTTTATGTTTTTAATAGTTATTATCAGTTGAGGATCAGCCATTTTTATGGTGGCTATTTCAGTTATATATATAAAATTAAATCATACAATGTGGCATTGTTTTGAAGTTCTTACGTTTTTCCATGTAAAATGTTTTATTTCAATTTCAGGAAATAAGCTAGATGGTGTCAACATGGTAAAAACCATTGAAATCCCAGTTTTACCTCCTGAAAAGGTAAAAATAACATGTCAGTCATTTTAAGATTGGTGTCATTATTTAATGATTCTTATCTGTATGATGTAAAAATACAGTTGTAGAATATTTGTTAGTGTTCTTAAAAATATTCTGCAACTCAATTTTTAGATTGTGTAACTGTCATTAAATGACCATGAAAATGTTAAAAAGCTTGATATTGTATTTACCCAAACTATTTTGCATTGTTTTCCTTTCTCCAGTAAAAGCAGGTGCTTTTGGGTCTATATGTAGTTAGCATTAAAAAGCAAGGCACTAAATAATAAGTCTGATGAAGCTGTTTTTATTGATCTGTTGACTCTTATTTGGGGTAGAATTAAGGGGCAATAAGGAGGGCATGAGGGGTAGGAGTTAGTGCATTGTGAGGGAAAATGGGGGAACCACTCTTGCTACTATACCTTGAGAACTTAGTCCATCCATATGTTACGATCTTTTGTCTTTTGGAGCAGAAATGTTTCAGGTAATAAGATACAGTGGAGGAAGGATCAGGAGAAAGCTACTTTGCCACAAATGTCGGATCTATTTGTGTGGTGGTGGTGTTTTACAGTAAATACAAACTGGTTTGACCAAGCTAAATTTGCTTTGTACATGGTGATTTTGAGTGTTTTCATTGGCATAGGAAGGAATGTGGCTTATTACGATATTATTTATGGTGTACCTAGAACTTTGTGTATAACCTTGTGTATTTGACTGGTTCCTGAAGGGAATCACAGCAGTTATTAACTCAGCCTGATGTTTTTCTGTCACAGTCTAACACACTCCACACCAGAGTTGGCACAGATCTAACTACACCTGTTACACCTAATATTACTCGGTGTATAAGGGGGGAAAAAATTGAATGATGGAACAGTAGCTGGCATTTCTTGTATTAAAATAAAATTGGCTCTATTTAAAATATTCCCCGAGTTTTCAAAGATGCTAAATGAATCAGAAATCTTGCCAAGCCTCAAAATTTGCAGTAAACTGCTTGCCCAAGGTAGTAAATTTAGTATCAGACTGTGCAGTTGTATTTATTACCCCAGCGTGTAATTAGCTGGGATATTGCTTTTGTTATGTCCATCTATCTGTAGTTTAGGGGATTTATATCCATTTTTCAGTCCATCCATCTATGTATTCATTTCTATGTTGAATGACATTATTATGAGAAAAATAACCTCTGCTGCCTCATAAATTCAGCCCACCTGGAAAGACAAAAGTTTCATCTTTTCCATCAATATTTCATATTAGACGAAAGAACTCAGTTACCTCCCCTTCCCACTGCTAAACAGGTTTTCCCTATATCAGATGTTTACCCCCAATTTGGGGTGCAGTGGCATACCAGTATATTATGGTTTGCTGTTGTAGCAATACTTTATAGACTTCACTTTGCCTCATATTTAACGGTACTCAAGATTCCATGTTCGAAAATATATCAAATCCTTTAAAATAATTTATGATCATATCCAATACCCGGAATGTACATACAACAAAGCATGCAACATCTGCTGTTAGGATGGATATTTTAACTTCAAAGGATAAAAAGAGAGCAAAACATTTAAACAGCGGCATCTGATGTTTTCCATGTAAATAAATGGTCAGTCAGATCAAAGGGCTTATGTCACATTAACTTCCTTTTCTTTTCTCCAGATATTGTTAACATCGACTAATTTTTGAAGTTACTTGACAGGCATGTAGACCTGAATTTTAATTTTCAGAAATTTATTACTACGTTTTAATGGATTTGAAATTATTCCCAACAAAAAAGCAGAAAGTGCAGTGTGGAAATTTAAAAAAAAATTTTGCACCATTTGCACATATTGTTAGATCTAGAATCATGAAACTTGTTGAGGGGATGCATGTTCAGGACTCAAATTTAGTGGCAGCTGGCTACCTGAGGCTAGTAAATTTCGTGTCTTTCTAGTACTATTAATAATTTCAATAGTCCAACAGAGGTCTTGGAAACGCTTAATTACGCATATTTGGACGCAAATTTTTTTATCTGGGACACAGAAAATCACTTAGGCATGAGTCCTTCGTCTGCATGCAATATCTGGATGGTAAATTCAAAGGCTTGCCAGTCCTGCTTCAATCACCTGATGAGTGGGAAATTATGTTGATCAATTGATCATTTTAGCTGTGCTGATATTTACAGTGAGAGAATTCAGTGGCTGAAAGACCCCCAGATGTACACCTTACTGTAAGAGTACATCGGAAGAACATGACACTTTTTTACTGGGCGGCAAGTTCAAAAACTTCAACAAGCTGCTGAATGGTGGGAAAATTTACTGATATTTACAGTGACTGAATTCAGAGGCAGAAAGACCCATTGATGTACACATGGTCATCATAAGAGTGCATCAAATGAACAACATTAGCTTTCATTATTGTGTTCGTTTCCAAGTTTAGCCAAATAAGTAGTGCATGCGACCTCATGCTCAAGATACATTGAGACTTAGAGATAATGCTGTTTGCAAATTTGGTTAAGTATTTTGTGGTTAAACAGCAAATTGACATTTGTAACGAGATTCAGAAGAGTGCTAAAGTTGCTAGAACTGATAGTTCACATGGAACAGTAGCTATATATAAGAAAGTGTGATGCCTTGATTAGTGCTTGGAATAAGACCTTTCCTTGGCTTGACATAGTGGTAATTCAGTCTCACTCTAATGGACAAACAAGAGCTATATGTTGGTGGTGTAAAGAATTTAGAAAATTAAACTCATTGGCAACCACTGGTTCTTCTCATCTGGAAATTTAGCCACTTCAGGTATGCCCAATAGGCTTCTGGGAGGGGACTGCAACTTTTGCTGGTGGGACTCCTATTTTTCCGCAAATAGGAGTCATGGACTCTTTATTTTAAAATCCTAGCGAGACCTCTGGTCCAATGCCTGGTCAGTTAGTGAAGTTGGACCAATAAATTCCTGGTCTATAAGTCTTTTGGCTAAAACAAATTTATCTTGAATTCTAAACCCTCCTTACAAATTATGTCCCTGTGACCAACATTTTACTTTTTCTTAAGCACTGATCATGCTATAATCATTAGACTAGATAGATGAAAGCATATCTTTTAGCTAGTAACTACCTAGGTTGTTTGCATTCATCATACTTGCTGTTCTTTTGCAAGTTGATTATTGCTTTCATCAGAAAGGGTGGAACAGTTCCATTACAAGTTAATTCTGAGCTAAAGCTTTTAACTGTTAAATATTGTATGACCTAATTTTACACCTTGCCTGACTACAGTCATTCAGGCAGAATATTATGTTTATCTGCAGGGCTCTTTTCAGCATTAATTTGAAAGACCACTATATAGTATCATAGATGTGAATGCGAGTACTTGATATAATTTCAAATTATCAGGGTCTCAGATGTATGAAAGCACTTGAAAAAAATGAATACTCAAGAGATCTGATTTTGTTATTTCCATTAATCTGTGCAACTGAGTATTCTTTTTTCAGTTCATTTTGTACAGGATTTTGTCATCATTTCCAAATGTATTATATTTTGTTTTATTGTCTTAAAGTTTGTAAATGTTAATACAAAATTCAGTGGCAGTTACAGCTTGGATACAGATAAATTAATGTTAATATTTTAGGTTCCCTATGAATTACTTGTTGTAATGAACAAATTATTATTGGAAGAAACCTATAATAGGGAGTTAGGAAAAAAAAATTTAAGTCCCATTTTGTTGGGGTTCATTAAAGCAAGGAACGAACCAACTTTGACTTGTACAGCAATTAATTTCTTGAAAATATAAAACATGGCTAGAAATCTCCACTTGTCCGCTTGTATTTATTATTGGTGGCTGAAGAAGGGCAAGTCACTTTTTTCAAGATGCTTATCATATTGTGTGTATACAGTATTATGTTCAGTGTAGGACATGTACAATTGATGTGAGATGAGTACAAGTTCCAAGTCATTTGCCTTTCAGGATAAGGAGCCAACTGAACAATTCGATTCACAATATCTTAGAGATGCTATTAAAAATAGGTACCATTTGTACTTATTTGAGTCTGGTATTTATGACCCTTTGTGTAATGTTATTTTATAAATTTATAGCCCGAGCAGAAGAAGAAACCCCCAGTAACGCCCAGCCCACTGGAGAAGAAGCCAGATGAGCTGGAGTGTCGAACTTGCAGGATGACTTTTGCAAAGCAGCAGCAATATGATTCTCATCTTCAGTCGGTTGATCACCAGCAGGTATTAAGATTTTCCTCTGAACTGTTGCCACAAAGCATTTTGGCAAAATCTGTGAAAAAGAGAAAAAAGCAGAAGATACACATAATTTGTTATCTCTTGTGGGATCACCTGGTAGATGCTAAATTGTTCAACTTCTCCACCATATACTATTTCTGTTATTCATAAGTAATTTTCATTTGGGGAAATTCTTTTCTAGGTCTTTCAACTTTCTGCATATTGAGTGGTCGT
This sequence comes from Megalonaias nervosa, assembly GCA_016617855.1. NCBI lineage: Eukaryota > Metazoa > Mollusca > Bivalvia > Unionida > Unionidae > Megalonaias > Megalonaias nervosa. Next base: position 36,525 of record JAECUM010009495.1, on the reverse strand, counting down.
GATAAAACCATCACAGATCTTGTACTGATGACTGTAGTCTAATATGTAGTGGATTCCAGATTTAGTACCTGCAGATTTTTATGAACAGGAAATTGGAAAATGTATTATGTATTTTTAGGGAGCATTTCCTTTTCCAAATATTGCCTCAGTAATAGTTAACACTCTGCATATTTACAGTGGTATCTCTTATTTTAGCTCTAATCTCTCAGTTTATTAATTTAAAAGTAAAAGAAAATCAAAATAATATTTATCAATGACAGTAGTGGACTTCAACATTAGTTATCTAGGAAATATATTTTGAAGTGAATATGGGAAGCAACTGCAGAGATGTGGCAGTCCTTATGAGATGAGCCAGGATGCACTTCTAATAAACATAGAATAAGAAAAAATGGATGAACATTAGGAAGAATTTGTGTACGTAAAGCATATAGCACTTTTAAATACAACAGTTAAGCCTCAGATAATGTTTCATCTTGGCACTTTTCTGCTTTGGTCTGATAATCACTTGTGAGATCTGGCCAAAGTTTTTACAAAACAGGATTTCCTGCTATGTTTGCAAGGCCAACAAATGTTTATTAACAAAACTTGTCTTTAAAGAAGCAATTTTTTATTTCTTAACTGGCCACTTATCCAAGTATACTAAAAGTTTTAATTCTTTTATTCAGTTCCAGTTTTGCAGCTGTTGTATCCTTCAGACTCTTAGTATGATAATTATGTCCCTTACTTTTTTCTAAGATATAATGAAAGAAATGGAATAAAAGGTTTTAGTATTAGCAATTTTAGCTTGTTGTAATTATGTACATGCTTACCGACTCATTCATTCAACATAAAAATGTGTCTTAAACCAAATGCATTGGAAAAAAAATATGATTTCTTAAGCTTTTTCATTTGATACATCTATCCTTCTAAAGAAAAGTGAAGTTGAAGTACACAGTTAACTGACGCAGACAATAAAAGACTCACAAAATCAAACAAATACACAAAAATATTTGATGCAAGCCAAGTATACACAAACAAAAAAGAATCATCCTTGGAATATTGCAGACTTTAACAAATGGTTGTTTTGCAAGCATACACAAAATAATTTAGCCAAGAAACCAAAATGTTAAATAATTTAAGATATACTGTTTTATCTGATCTTGTTGCCATGTCCAAAAGTTTAAGAGTAAATCTTCACATTTCAAATATTTTTAATGAGAAAGTGATTTTGTCAGTACCTGTGTATACTTGGTCAAGTTCAGTCTTTAAACCATTATTAAATCATTCCTTTTGCACAGAAGGTCAGTTTCTCTGTCATGAGGTCGATGAAAACATTTAGACAGAATAGCTTTAAATATGTGCAGTGAAATTTCCTTAAACCAGAAAGTCGGGACTAAACATTTGGGCTATTTTATAGAGGTAGCCAGCATAAAGTGGTGTGGTTGGTATTAGAACAGTCTGATTCGATTCTGAAATTGTTTACCAATCAGTGGAGGAAACTGTGTTTCAGAGGGCTGGTTTGGTTTTGGGTTTAGTTAAGATCTGAACAGTCTAATTGGTTCTGAAATACATGGTCAGTCTGCACAGGAGGTGGGATGACAGAGGGCTGGTTTAGGAAATACTTAGCCAGTCTGCAGCAGAAGATGGGTTTTAGAGGACTGGCTTATGGTTTGGCGAGCTTGAGAATGGTCTAATTGGTTTTAAAATAAACATTGTCAGTCTGCAGTGGAATCGGTTTCAGAGGGCTGGTTTATGGTTTTGATTAGTATACGAACAGTCTGAGTGGATCAGAAATAATTGGCCAGTTTGCAGAGGAAGTGATATTTCAGAGGGCATGCACATGGTTTAATTAGCATTGGAAAAGTCGGATTGGTTTGGACATATTTGTCCCGTCTGTAGAATAAGTGACGTTTCAGAGGACTGGTTTATGGAAGTTTCATTGTTTGAATTACAGACACAAGATAAAGATAAAAGTCTTCTAATTTCTTTGAATCAATGTTAAGTGACTGATTTGGCTGAATATATTTTTAGTACAACATTGTAAAATATTCTTCGTATTTCTGTACAGAATTTTTTTATGCAGTCCTGTTAAGTGGATTTTTTTTTGCATTGGACTTGCAATGCTGCAGAGATTTGAAAATCCTTGACAACAATTTATTCAACCAGTGCATGTATTATTATTCTTATTAAAGAGTTGTCTCTTAGGGTATCAAGTAATGATAGATAACCTTGGGCATCAAATAAAGATTGATAACCTTGGGCATAAAGTAATGACAGATAACCTCAGACATAAAATAATGATAGATAACCTTGGGCATCAAGTAAAGATAGATAACCTCGGGCATAAAGTAATGACAGATAACCTCAGGCATCAGATAAAGATAAATAACCTTGGGCATCAAGTAATGATAGATAACCTTGGGCATCAAGTAATGATAGATAACCTTGGGCATCAAGTAGTGATAGATAACCTTGGGCATAAAAGTAATGACATATAACCTCAGACATAAAATAAAAATAGATAACCTTGGGCATCAAGTAATGATAGATAACCTTGAGCATCAAGTAATGATAGATAACCTTGGGCGTAAAGTAATGACATAACTTCAAACATCAAATAAAGATAGATAACCTATAGCATCAAGTAATGATAGATAATCTTGGGCATAAAGTAATGACAGATAACCTCAGGCATCAAATAAAGATAGACAGCCTTGGGGATCAAGTAATGATAGATAACCTCAGGCATAAAGTAATGACAAATAACCCCATCAGATGGGGCACTAGCAAGTTAAAGTCTTTAGTATAAGATCTTTCATTGATTGAGACAAGACAAAGGGATTAAGATTTGAATGACATTAAAACTAATAACAGAGATTCAGAGAAACTGACTTTTTACAACTAATCTACATAGTTTCATTGCACAGAAAATAGCATTGAGGTCTGTTGGCTTGAACAAGGTAATTTGAAATTTTAATTATTTTCTGACTTTGCATTATTTCAGTTGAACTAGTTTTGGAATAAATTTTGGACAAAATTTGTGTGGGGTAAGTGCCCACAAATACAGCTTGTAATGTTAAGATATAGTTTGTTCAGTCGATAATAGAAAAAACTTGTACTTGTGTAGAAATTCTTTTTAGTTGCATATGTAAAGAAATAATCCCCTCACTAGTAGAAAAACTTTTACCTGTGTAGAAATTCTTATTAGTTGCATATGTAAAGAAATAATTCAAGAAGTTTAAGGACTATATACATCAATGCTATTTCTTTTGGTTTTTGTTGCACCCTATCATGCTAACACACATTGTATTTCCATCATTTTTGTCGAGCCTGCCTTGGCAAAAACTCCTCACAGTGATTATCCATGTACATGTCCATCTGTGTGTTCGTCCACCCTCTAGATTAACGTCTGTTTACAAGTGGTTTAGTTCAAGCTCAGTTTTTACTTTCATGCCAAACAAAAGGTAGGCTCGACAAAAGAGTCTCATGTTTAGTGTCATATATCATCTAGAGACATTTAGATGGTTTTAATGGCTAACAAAACTCGTTTAATGTTATGCAATGATACCAATCTCTTATCATTGATCTTTCTAATCACTCGTACAACAAAAGTGTATCAAATGGAAACTATTCATGTGGAAAGTCTAATGAATAAAATTAAATTGGCATTTTCAAAACAGTTGAAGGTGATACAAGCTATTCTGTGATTGAATGAGGCATTAATTCTTACGAAATGTAAAATCTGTTTGCAGGGATGAAATTAGAAGGGTCTGTTCATTGTACTTGCCCTAAGCATTCTTCTCAGTTTTGAAAAATCTCATACATAGAGTGTTTAAAATATGCTGCTGAAAATTCTATTCTTCCTCAGTAGAAAGACTTAAACCCAGATTCTGTTGGTAATAAAATGCTTATTCTTTTAGTTTGGGGAATATTTACTTGTGACTAAATGTGAGCCTTGAATCAGGAATATATGAAAATGAGAACTTCTGAAAAGGGGTTATTCCTCTTTCTGGATAGATAGTCATTTACATATCAGTAATAACCACTCAATCATTCCTTCCTTCTGTACCAAATGAAATTGCCTCAGTTTATCTATAGAATGTTCAAGTTAGAAATCCAAGCATGTTGCTTAATAACCATGTGAAAGCTAAGAAATATTTCAACCTTTGCAACTGCTTAATTTTATCAGGTTTTGTTGGAATGACGCAGGTAAGACAAGTGCTTGACAATTGTTATCAGATATTCTTTTATAAGTCATTGCAAATATCATCACATTTATCATTGCCTTAGTTTTGTTCTCTTCATACCCATTAATATTTCCATTTTATGAAAGAAAATCACTGAATTAGAATAAATTTCCCACATTCACTGTAATAGTAAATTTATTTAAAGGATGGGCATTACTGGACAAAACATTAATGGCAGCTTCTTTTAGAAAGTGTTCATGGAATGTGATTTCAGAAATATATGCAGCAATTTGTTTTTAGAAATTGCCTTAGTACGGTTTAATAAATAGATTTTGTTTAAAGCCACAGTCATTATCCCTGTCTGAGTGCAAATGAGACTTTTAAACTGACATGACATCTTTCTCTAAATTATTCTAGGTTTACATTGTTACAGTCATCTTACATTTTGTTTTGACAGTACAAACTCATTTAATAAAACCTTGTTGCAAGAGAGGAAAGTAGCAATTTACTCTAATGATATTACATGTTGTAAACAACAGATGTTTCTTTAATAAAGCAACTTCAGATACAAAAACAATATTTTAGTTTGCTCAGATCTTGAAAATTCACAATACAGTTCCACATTCCATGCAAAGTCAGATCCCACATATTAATATTCACTTCAGTTTTGCCTAGACAATGAACCATAGTAACAAGCTTATTTGTACAAAGTGTCACTATGTTCTCTAAGCATGTCTAAACTTTTTGACTTCCATTGTTGGGATTTGCTTAAAATTTATATTGTGTGACTTAGCACCAAGACCCTATGTTCTTTTGATGAGTGTGTAAATAATTGTATTGTTAGAAAGTACCCCTGTGATTATGAATGAACAAAATTGTTCACATTCTTTGATGTTGAGCTGTTGGGTCATACAAGGCGAGGTGTGGGATCAGTTCTAGGGATAAAAAAAATTGTGCAGCTTTTTTTTCACATAAATCAGCTAATTTGACATTATTCAGCTAATCCAGCGTTTATCATTGACCTATTCCCCCGCCACTGTTTCCAATTCTGTACCACCTTCCTTGTTGCTTTTTTGGTGATTTAACCAGGATGGTGGCCTTTCCCCTGTTGATTCCATAATTTTGGCAATACCGTAAAACTGCAGATTAAACCAGCGCATTAGTTTATAAAGCAGAATTTCATAAAACAAATTACTGTCATTTTAAATTACATCTTGATGTATTCAGAATTCTGTTTTGTCAAGAGTTTCAAAATAATTGATGACATCCTTCACCTTTACATTTTTTTATCACAAGGAATAGATCTTTCAGACATGAACTTTGTGTAACTAGCACTTTATGTTTTAGCCTTATCTTATTATTTGCATAACATCTTTTACATAATAGCCCTTAATTCATTCCTGAGTTTTGCATAAGTCTGCACTTAAACATTTATGGGAATTTTTAAAGTTATAGTTGGTATATGAACGGTTCCAAAGCTCCTCCAGTTTTAATTCGAAGCCAAGATTATGAAAATTATGGAGATGGGCCATCTTTGTTTATTTATCTTTACCGCATGTTCATTGGTGTGACGTAGTGATAGTTTCATTCAGGATGATATGGCATTAATATTTCAACAAGTATACAATAACAGAAATAACTTTACTAGTATTGTCTTATTACTTATATATTGTTTTGTTTAACCTTTATTTCATCATTTCCCAACACTCTTCGCTCTGTCTCTTTCTTTGCCCAGTGGCTGTATAATGTAAGACATAATGTACATTATGTTTCAGCTGCATCTTTTGAATTTCTTACAGATATCACATTTTTTTCCCCACCCATGTTACACTACTCTCAGTCTGTGCATGACCATATATTTGAATATTGCAGCCGATCTCTTCCAATCTAACAATTGCAGAGATGAAGCAAAATCATATATAGACACTAACTGTTCTTTTTATCATGTATTTGGTGTTGTTCGGGAAGTTAGAAGTCGATGGTGTTCATTTTTGTTTCTGAAATGTTTCAGGACTTCAATCAGAGATGACTTTCTCAGAAGAGCAAACTTCTTATCATTGGCAATAATATTGTAAATTTTTATTTGAAGCTGAATTTTTAATTGCAACTCTTAAGACATTTACTAATGAACAGCTTTTCAGCCTCAAAACTACCTTCCAAAATTTTAAAACATTTTATGAAACATGAGTCTTGAATGACCAAGAAGAAAGCTGATGTATAATTAAGACATATCCACCTGTCAGATTTATTAAAAATTGTTTTGCGGGTTTTCCGTAAAACCAGAAACTGGTTGAGATTTTGCAGTTTGTAGACAAGTTGCCTCAATTTTCAAACACTTTAAGTGAAAAAGAAATTTGTGACTGCTCAGAGGAGAAATTTTTTTTCAAGTGCTGAGAAGAAAAAAAAACATTACTCCGAATGTTTGAAATTAAGTAGGATGATCAAATGATTTCAACAATTAAAGTCCTGAAATGTTGAGAGAATCGTTTGTGAGGAGATATTGTTAGCACAACAGCCACCACTGTTACTACTACCACACTACTCATCAAGGTAAACTGGCTAGTAGCTTTGCTGTACGTGCTTGTAGACTATTGAATATTTGCTGCATGTTTACCAGTAGAGGCAATAAGGTAAATGTCTCAACACTGGTATGGCTATGGGATGAGTATTTCACCTTTCATGCCAGTTATTTACCATATGTAAACAGGTATTCCTTGGTTCTTGTGTCTTTTCTATAATGGTAGATTTTCTGATCTTAGGGTGCCAGCAGTGGTTTAATATCACTTCAGTAAGCATGTTGTGTCATAACATAAAGCTTTAAGCAAATTGAGTAGATTCAGGTTCACGTGGTGGCTCAGTTGACAATACAAATAACAGGGAAGTCATCGAGTCCTAAAGGTAATTAATAATGATAGACACTGGTCCTTGCAGTGTCCAAGGGCAGTGATGATATAGCCCAGAGGGAATGTTTATAATCAATCAAATTACTGATAATGAATATCAAGCAGTGAAAGAAAGTGGTTTTTCAAAATGCTTAAACATGTGCCATTTCAGATACCTTTGAATAAGGAATCAGTTTACGTACAAGATATGCAGACACACCTGATTTGTTGCTTCGCTTCAAAAGAAGAAAGCACAGTGAACTTTAAGATGCAATTTCAGCCCAAAAAACCTGGCCATTCAATCTCAGTTATCCAGATTGTGTGTATCAGATAAAGATTGATATAAACAGGTCATTGAAGTGTGTTTTGGTTCAGTGTAGGGAATCCAGAGGTGCCATAATATAATATTCAGTTAGACTAAACTGGTTGCTAAAATGCATTATGATTTTTATACCTAATGGTTTATGAGGTGAGCCAGACTTTCATCACCTTGAATATGGTTAATTATGGTTTTTTAATGCCACTTTTGATTTCAGCAGGGACAGTTGACTTGGTCATGTCTGTCAGTATATATGTCCATTTGTCTGTCCAGAGATGTTTGTTCACAAGATTGTGCAAAAGCCACTGCACCTTGACAGATGAAAATGTTTGCTGGCAAATATGATCCATATCTAGATGACCTGACAAAATTTTCAGGCCATTTCAGTGTCTTTTCAATGTTTTACACACTTTCAAACTATTGTACTTGGACTTCTTTTAATGAAAACCTTATTAGCACTATTAAGCAAAAACAATTTAAAGTAGACTGTCAGATATGAAGGTATTTTGTTAGGCATAAAAAGATAACCAGATTAGATTTTCATGCAATTATTGCAATTTTTTGGGTACATTTTGGATCTGTTTTGACTTTGAGATTTTGATATGCAGTGGAAGCATGTGTTTAGCAAATAGACATGGAGTATTTTTAAGGACTGTAAATACAGTTGTTTGATAGTCGTATGATTGGAAATTTATTTCTATAAAGATTACACTTTTGCATGCTGATGGACATATCCTGTGGCATGGTACACTTTGTAAAAGAAGATGAGATTAAGTCTGCTTTATTCCAATACATGGAATTAATGGCTGATAAATGAATCACCTATAAAGTCAGGGATGTTCACATAATATCATTGACAAACTATCAATTACATCATTTCTATACTGCAACATTAATGGATCAGTCTGTTAGTGTAACATCAAGGACAAACAAGACGTGTGTAACATTGTAAACTAATGTATAAACCTTGTTAGAATCTTTCAGAATGATGTCCATTCAGGCAGTCATCAGCATTTACACCATCTGAATTATCTTTTTGTTGCACCTGCCGTGACATAGGATTGATTTATATAGTGATCACTTTGGTGTTATGTGCACGTCTGTATATCCATCCACACACTAGATTAACCTCAATCTTGAAGTTATGTAGTCAGTTTCTAAAGTACAGTTGTCCATAGTGTCGTGTTATTTGGTATATGGATATATCTTGATGTGTACAGGACCACTTGACCAAAATCTGGAGGGTTGGCTCGACACATAGGTTTGGCCAGCTGCTGCTTGTCAAATAATTTTTGCACGAATAAAATTTTAGTGCAAAAAATGAGTTTAAACAAATTAATTTGTTAAAATTTTATCAATTGTATGCTTCCTAAAATTGTTTATTTGCAATACTTTCTAACTTAAAAAAAAAAAATAAGTTGTGGCTTTATGTATGTCAAGTAACATTTACCTGTTGCTGTATTATTTTGTAAGTAATTGCTGGATAGAAGGGAAAGGAGTAAATTTCCCTCATTCTTTGCTTTTTTTAAGTTTCAGTGCAAGCTGATGTATACAAAATATTTTGTTTCTATGGAATGAGATTTATTTTCAGTTTTATATCGAGTGTCATTTATCTGGTATGTAGAATCTTCAGAGTTTTTGGTAAAGGTCATCATAACCTTATCGTCTCATTGCACACAGCATATTATGTATTTTTTGATGGAATAGATATAAATTTATTGATAAATACCCTTCAGTCTTTCACTGTAGAAACTTAAATTTATCAGTTTTCTTATTTCATATACGAAATGGGTCATTTTGCCTGAGAAAAAAGGTTCAGTTGATTTTATATGTTTTAAACATTTTTTTATGAAGATTACTATCAATCATATCAAATAAAATTGATGATTATATGTTCATTTTTTTCTTCATTAATTCAGCATAATTGGAACTGTGCAGTATTTCTCCATATTGCATTGCATCATACTGTACAACACGTGCCCTACACACAGCCAAGTTCATGGTGCAATGTGCATGTCAATATTTGATTGTATTTTTGTTTGTGGCTTATTTACATATGGAAGTGTATTCCCCTGGAATTAACAGAAATGAAACTAGTTTGCTTTGAGTAGTGTTTCCTTCTCATTATTTAATAAATAATTATTTGGAAAGATTCATCTGTTTCAATTGATATATACCTGTTTTAATATGCAGCGATTTTAAATAATCCCCTAGCATGCCAGTGATAACATTGGAATATTATGCCCCAAATGGTTTTACTGTTGGTGACACGCATGGGCCTCGGAAGAGGTATCTATTGTAAAATATAAGTGCTATAAGTGCAAGATGTATCTTTTTTTTCTCCATGCATGTTGTAGAGCAATTAAATGGGTTCATGTTAGAATCATCCTCGATATTAAAGAATGAGTATATAATACATTACTACATTTGAATGGAAAATATGGATTCCATTAGGGAGTGGGGTGGGTGGGTAGCAATACTGTACTTCCAACATCGTGCAGATTTGCCAAAAAGGAACTTGTTCATATTTTCCCATGCAAATATAGTTACCTATATGCACTTAAAATAAACTCATTCTGATATTAAATCCTAACATATCACTACTCAAGTGAATGTCTGCAAATAATTAAAATACATGTACCTAACTGACAGCCTGATTGTTATAAATCATATCTTAGTTGTATTTTAATCAGAAGTAACAACTGATGCTGGTCAGTGAAACTTGTTTATAGCAAAGTCAGATGTAGCCAATTTTCAGATATACGAAAGTAACTAATTTATACCTCGTTGGTATTGTAATCCATGTATATTTTTCTTTGACATGAATATAATAAAATTTGTTTCAAGAACAAATGTCACCATTTGCTTTGAGTTTGCTATAAACAGGTCCCAGTGTACATTTGATTGGCATAATAGTATATAGTTTTAAGTTGTCTCAGTGCTTGAGTAAACTGACCTCTGAATATCTAATCGCTGCACTACCATTAATATACTGCTTTCATATAACCCTTGGTTTCACAATACCCTGCTAATGTTTCTTAAATAACCTTTTGTTGCCTGTTTTTTTGTCATTGTAGGAGCAAGTGTGTTTAATTTAATAGGTTCTTTATTTATATTTTTTGTCACAGTTGTACCATCACTTTTTTCTGTTTGAAGTTAAGTTTGACAAATTTGAAGTCTGCTTGTGTTTGTTGATCCATTCATTTTCATAGATCATCAGATTGTCCACAGGTTGCAGTATGAAGCTGTCTGCTGAATGTAATTATTACTAAGAAGAAAGAGTGTTTCATTTCTCATATGAGGAACTGTGCTACGGCTAAATTTTGTTCAAAGGGTTACATGTTGTCAGTAGAATTGTTTCAGAACATTGGGTCACATTTGGTGGATATATTGTACCATGCTAATGTGTTTCTTTAACATATACCACATACACTTGCAAGTCCAGTCCAACTGCAAGCCACATAGACCCAGATTTGCTTTAGCATAATGCTCCATTAGATCTGAGTTTATGCAATCGTTAGGAGTAAACAGAACAAACAACAGAGAATCTGATCTGCCAGTGCGTTATGCAGTGATAAATTGGGGTCTGTGTTGTTTGTAATTGGAATGGAATAATGAGTATATAAGATATTCAAAGTTCTAACTACACAAGAAGAAAGAAAAAATGTTAAGCTGTTTTAGGGAGTTATAGCATAGTGTTATTGTGATTCCCAGATATAGAGAGAGGTAGATAAAGTATACACAACTCGTTAATTATGATGCTGCCCATAGGGATTTGTAGAGCATACTGATGTGTATTGCACCCACCGTATAATAAACTACATGCTACTGCTTAATAAAATAGAATCTTTGCCTTATAACAGGAAGCTTGTTATAATGGAGGCTTATAGGTAGAGAGTGTTGTAATTTTTGTGTAATTTTCAAGACACTGGGATATTTTTTCTGATGCAAAGGCAGCATCAGCATTGATGTTACGGTGTTATGTTGGGTTTTTGAAAGCCACATATCTTCACTGTCTGAAGCTTGCAGGTATTAACAGTTTTGTCTAAAATGTGTACCCAAATATGTTACAAGTTTCTGTGTTCCATGCATAAGCAGCAAGTTACATGATGATAATGTCATAGAGAAGCAAGATACTGCATAGTACAGACCATTTGGCATGCATCCACTTTCCTTTTCCATGAACCTGTTTTTAATGTTACCCTGTTGTTGGGACAGCTTGTTGTTGTTAATACTTGTGTATCATGCAGTGGGATTAATATGAAGTTGTTTGTGGTCAACATTTTTGTTTAATAACTCTAGAACATGTTATATCAGGGGTGACAATTCAGATTTGTACCCTCTAGCTCGGTAAGGATATTGCAGGGAAATAGTCGAGATTTTTTAATTTTTGTACTTTATTCATTGTAACAAATGGGCAACTGAACCTGAAATTTTACTTGCCCAACAATTAATGTTTGTTTTTTTTTAAAATGTGTGTAGGCTAGTTGGGTTATGGAATTGTCATCTCCTGTATATTGACACGGGCAAAAGCAATGTTCGGACTTGGTGGGTTTGTAATAGAGTGGTTCTTTAACAAAACAGTGCCAATTTCTTTCTAAGGACACAAAAAATGGCAAGTACCAAGGTGGAAATTAGGCTTCAACAAGATTCAGCTGATATTCTTCTTGGAAATGAAAAATGTTCAGTAAGAAATTGAGACCAATATCCTTAAGCCTTTCTGTTATCTCTCTTATCATTTATACCATTATTGGACTTGGTGAAATGCACTACATGAAAACTCCTTGTTAAGTTTCAGAATATTGTGAATTCATTTATTTTTTAAGGGCATCAATTTTCATTAATTAAAAAAAAATGAATTTGTCAGTACTTAAATTATTAAAGATGGATTCCTGGTATTTTTGTTTTACAGTGGATTACTTTTTGTTTTATTTTGTTTTTAAATTTCTGTTTTGTAGCAACCACAATATCCATAAAAATTGGTGGACCCCACAAAATAGTGAATTCACGTTATTGTAGACAGATGTATAAACTGCTTGACATGCAGCATTTTCACTAACACTTTATAACAAAGGGAGAATAAACTTGCAGCCATGTTTCTAGCACATTTTTTATGTTGTAATATACAGATCAGTTGAAATTTCTTTGTTAAGGTTTTATGCTGTGAAAAAGTTCAGCAACTTTTTTTGCACAGAAAACTTCTTTCTTGTAACTTAAGTGGTTGACGGGGCTTCAACTGTGTGACACTGTTTCCCCTCATGAGAGGCCACCCCATTTGTAAGGCTGCCACCTTGACTGAAAATAAAAATAATGTATTTTAAGTACTTTGTTCCCTTTATGAATTACCACCAGTTTTTACAAAACCATGTTTTTTACTGCAGGATTGGTGGCCTTATAAGAGGGGAAACAGTGTGCTGTAAATGAAAATTTTATTGAAGTAGGATTTTCTTTTTACTTCCTGATACTTGCAACCAGTTGAAAGGGTTTTACTTTGCTTATATTTTGATTTACTGGACCAATGTCTAAGCATTTATTTTCCAAAAGTCTTGACATTTCTTGTTTGGACTTTTGTTTATGTTTCCTGTTTTATGAATGTAATAACACATCTTAATATTTTTACATTATGAAAGTTCAGAAATTGAAATCAGGGCATTATATGTTAAAGATTCCTTTGAAGGGATAAAGCACCACATTAGACGCGAAGCAGTACACTTTCGTTAACTATAAAGATCATTTGTAAAACTTTATTTATGTGCAGTGATGTTGATTGACAAATATCAAATACTATATCTACCATCTTTCTCTTTGACATTGGCCTGTACCCACTTTTGCCCCCCACCCCAATTGACTATTTCTTGTACTGTAGAAATGTGACTACACCCAGTAAAGTTTACATAAGGGGTAGAGGGTTAATTAAGACTAGTGTCTAAAGCTTAATCATATACTATAATAATATTATTTGGAGGAAAAATTAAAAAGAACAAAAAAATTATCAGTGTTTACAAGGGCACTTTTCCTAAATCCAATATCTTTAGGTCATCTTTAAGTGCTGAGTATTAAATCTTTTATTTCAAAATTCATCGAATGAAATGTGGCATTTTAAAGCAGTTTGTGTTTCAGAAATATACATATCCAAGATAAGTGCAAAGTAATGGTATCTTTTTTTTTCATCATGTTGAAGCCCTGTTTGATCCTTTTTTTTGTCATGTCACAAGACCTGTATGCTTAATGTTTCTTTGTTTTTAATCGGGTGATTGGGCATCGTGTTAGCCGTTATTTAGGTCTTCTCCATATCTGTGAAATATTTTGAATCGAAATCAAAAGTCAATTTTCCAGGTACATTCTTCTTTTTATATTCCTTACTATAGTTCATTCTGCTCAGCATCTTGAATGATATCTGCCTGTTTCTCATTGACTTTTCACTTAAGCTAAAATTACCGAATGAATTTCTTGCACGAATGATTTAAACATAATTCATACTGACATACAGCGATGCACCATTCATTCAGTACATGCTGAAAAAAAGACTGGTCTATGTACATTAATCTGCCGTGTTCATCCTGAGTTCAGGAAGAGTCCATTTTTGATACTGCAGACAGATCAAAGGAAAGCAACTACATTTTAGCCAAATAGAACCAAATAAACAAATTGACTCTTCCAGAGGTCATGGCAATGTTGAAAAATTTGATGTAAACAGACCGCCCTGTTTTAACATATATTTAATAAGATGTGTTAAGCTCTATGTTGATTTGAATGGTGTTGAAATATTTTGTGCATGAAACAAATTAGTTTTACTTACATTTAATGACATTAACCTGAAAATTCACTGAGCTACAGGTGTTGCATCATTCACAGTGTTGTACAGAACAAATTGTAAATGCTTTGAAGATATACAGAAAAAAAGTATTCATGTTTATTGAAAACTTTCTCCTTCCATTAAGATGTTACCTTTAATTTGTAAACCATTAAAAAATTAAATTAGATTAAAGGTCTTTCAGCCGGCTTTTCTGATTGAGATGATCCATTTGATATTAAGTCTTAATTTGATTATTGGGGCTTTTTATCAGATATTTACATATTTGTGGCATTTCTTTTTGCATGCTACTACAGATGCATAGATAATATGTCAGTAGTGATTGAACATGCATTTTACACTTAAATAGGATGAAATATGCTGTATTCTGCCAAATTTGATGTATCTCAATATCCACATTGGATGTCGGCTTTTAAATTTTGGTGTAATGATCATTTGTACTGCAGGAGCTGTGGTGGATTAATGATTAATGTGTTGGACTTGCAGCTGAAAGAGTGTGGGTTAGAATCCTACTGTTTAATCAGCCTGGGTTCAGCTACCATGCTTTGTCTTTGTGCAAGGCACTTTACCCCAGTTGACTTGGCACTAAATAACCAATTTTTGTTGCTGTGCCATAAAACACCTAACCAAATTCGTCATGTTGCATTTCATTCATTAGTAGTTGAAAGGGGGGTGGATGGGAACTGTGATTATCAACTATTCTAGGTTTAGTTGGATAAAATTGCCACCTAAGCATAAATTGTCTTTAAATAAGATCCTAATATTTAATTTCGTCATTACACAGTGTGTGGGCTATTGTAGTTTTTTTTTCAGTGTAGAAATGAATATGTGAAATACACGATTATTAAATTGATTTTTAATGTTTTTGTTCTCTAGATCTTTCGAGTAATTTTTTGAATGTACCATGGAATATTGTCTTGGATTTAGTTTGGGATTTTGCTTGTGAATACGAAGAAAATATGTCATGTTGCACCCATGCCAGTGTCCTTAACCTCATTCCAGTGTCTTTAAGATTCCGGCAGTTTTTAGCTTAGCTGACCAAAAGGCCAAGTGAAGTTGTATGGTCCTGCATTCAGCATGTGTGGTGTGCATCATATGGCATGTATTGACCAGCATCTGGCAACATGTAATATCTTAAAACTTCTCAGAAAGTACTGAATCATTTTCAAGTAAATTTAGCAGATAGCGTCTTTGGATGAACGGCTTATTAGTTTGTACAAATGATGCCAATCTGCCATCAAATGCAGCCATCATTACTAAAATTGGAAAACCTTCAAACAACTTTTCTCCACATCTGCTTACTTTGCTTAGCAGATATTATACTTGTTGGACAAGCATCCTGCTATAATTGACTTTCTAACTTCAACAAATGATGACAATCTGCTGGCAAATATGACCACGATTTGCTTCGCAAAAATTGCTGAACATACTTGGACCAAATTGGACAGAAAGCATTCTGGCATGGAAGCCTTGCAATTTTATACAGATGGTGCCAATTTGCAATAAAATATTTTGTCCCTGTTGCTTAACAAAATGCCTTTAAATGACTTCATCTCAAATCTAGCCAAAATTCACCAAATTTGACTTTAAGCATCATGTTTTGAAGGACGTCTAATATTTATTTTTTTTTACAAATAATGTTGGTCTGCCATAATATATGGCTGTGGTTACTAAAATAGAAAAACTTTAAAACAGATTCTCAAAAACTGCTCAACGGAATTTACCAACTATGACAGAAAGTATTCTGGTTATAAAGTCTTTTCAGTACTGGACAAGTAACGGTAATGTGTGCCATACAGTATGGATGAAGATACAGAATATTGAGAAACCTTGAAACAATTGTCTGCATAATGTATGCAATTGGCAGTATTGAAGAAATTTTGTCAGAAAGCATCCATCGGATCCAAATTTCTTATCCAATTGCTCTTGTGTTTGGCTGTTAGGCACATATCAACCAGGTGAGTAATCTCAGGTTCACATGGGCCTCTTATTCATCTTTCATTCTGTTTTGTATGTTATCATCCTTCAGGATAAGGTCTTGAGCCCTGTTCAAATCACTTATGTTCCTGTTGTGACATATTGAGAGATATGAAAACCAAAATCATAGATCTTGCCATGATACAACCTAAATGAAAGAAAACTTTGATAATCTATTTATTCTGGGTGTGAGAAAGTGGCATATAAACTACTTGTATATCACTGGAAGGAGGTAGGCTCTTCTGTACTGTTTTGCATGCTTTAATTGATTACCAACATCAGTGTAATTCATTGTAGTGAGATGGACAGTGTTCATTTTTGGAAGTGCCAAGGAGATATTTGCTTTGGGTTTTCTTGCTAACAAACATATTTGTGTGATTCTAGATGAAAATTACGGCTTGCATATTTCATTATTAATGATGGCACTGAGTAGATTTTAGAACATAGTACACCCCTCTTGGCATTTCATTTTATTGATGAACACTGCTACTGATATAGCCAATATAAGATTTGTTTTAAATGATGTAAGAATCGCCATATTCTTTAATTTGTAATCCCAAAATTAGTTACATATTACTTTAAGAATATGTGTGTATTACTCTGTTACCTACAGATAAAAAATGTAAACTTATGAGCTCTTTATCTTAACTGCTACATGATAGTATTTTATTTCAAATCTATGCTTTAAATGTTGAAAATTCAATACATCAGACATAAATTGTCAAAATAATTTTCAAGAATATCGGTTTTTAGACAATTATTTAGTCATTTCTTAAACTAGGTACAATGCATTTGTGTCATAAATATGTGTTCCCTTTTAATCAGCTGACAAATGTGAAATAATTTGTAATATGAATACTAGCTTACAGAATTATTAAAGTGCTGATTGTAGTAAATAAAGTTGGTTTGTAAAAATGGCTAAATTCATATTCCTTAATAATAAAATAAAATACTTTTTCATACAGTTTATCCCATGTCAGTTATATATGCCTTTAGTCAGTAAATGTCTTATTGATTTTTTTTTAATTCAGATGGACTCCTGGTAATACTGCCATACTGCACTTTGTTTATTTTGCATTTCCAGTGCACTAACAGTCCCATGAAATTATTTTACCAGTTATACACTAACCTCTGTCCAATGGAAATTCCTGATACTTTCTACCAAGTGTCTATTCGTTGCTTGGACATTGACATATATATATTTATATACTATGTGGCAATCTGTAAAGAGGGAGTACGCTTTTCAAACTAGCATCCTTATGGCAGACACAGAATTTCTGAAATTCAGATCTTTGAAAGCATGTAACTTTGTTTAAATGATCGTACTAGACATCTTTCAATAATTTTGGAAGTTTCTTTGTTTATGTAAAGCATTATATGATTTTATACCTGCTGTGATTTTATAAAGCTCTTGAAATGATGCCTATGTCGAGTACATAACTGTTTTCATCCATTCAGACCACAGTAACCTATGGATGTAAATGTTGTAATTACATGTTTATATCCAAAGACCATTAGAACAAATGACTGAGACCTAAATGAATATACAGTTGTTATGAAAATGGGTACATATTTTGTAACTGGACTTTATCTGCTTTCAAGAAAATACATTTACATTATGACCAAACAACTTTTCTTATTTCTTTCTAAATAGTAGTGATTCTCCATAATTGTAGCCTTAAGTTTTAGTAGTTCTATATCTAATTGGATCCCTTCATGTGGGTATAACACGTTGCTTAACGGTACCTAGCAGTTTTAGATGTTTATCCTAAAAACGTCACTGTGATTATTATGGCCCAACCATACCTCTCAAGGGTGCATCTTGCACTACTTATGTCCAGCTGTCATACCTTTGAAGGACTTCATAGATTTAAAACAAAGTTAATTTGAGGCCTTTCATGAATAAGACTTTGGTCAGGTTCTATTTTGGTCATTTTGTTGCAAAATTATGCAGAGTTGTGGCCTGTTTGAAATTTCTGCTCTATAACTTTTGAAAGACTTCATTGATTGAAACCAAAGTGGATGTGAGGTCTTGACATAAAGAAAGCCCTGCTCAGGTTTGATTATCTCTTCATTCCAGCACAATTTTATAGAGTTATGGCTCCTATTTGACTTAAAAATTTACTCTTTAATTGCATCATGATGGTCGTGGAGTCTGTGTCTTAAGAAACATTTCTAGCTCTTTACATTATTATAACTATCTTGATCCAGATCTGTATACACATGAAGAGCAGGAAAACTCCACTCGTACATTGCCTGTGTTTTACGTAACATTTTTGTTCATCATGGAACATTTATTTTCTGTGATAAATAAAAGAGAAGAATTTATAACAGTTGTATTTTTGGATGGATTATGGGATAGGTGGCCTCAAGCATAATACATGTCAAGAAAGAACTTCAAAATTGTCAATTTGTCTTTCTGTGAATTTCAGTCAAGTTTTCTAATGTTAAATATGTATGTTAACAAAATGTCATTGATATATGTTCATTTCGCTTGTACTCTAGACATGTTGCCACATAGTGTAACAAATAAGCAAAACGAAGACTGTTTTCATTCCAACAGCTGAATCATATGCTGCACATAGATATTCATGATAGACCCCTGCTCCTTCTAGTGGCTTGAATTGGCTGTATTGCCTGTTTTATGACCTCACACAATAAGTACTGTAATTTCTCACAAAAAGACTGTGGATTCCTTCCAGCTGGTACATAATGCAATTGCTTTTGATTTTTCTCCTGTAATTTTTAAAAAAATCTAGGATATAAAAATATAAGGATATTAATCAGCCTATCGGTGTTAATGTTAATACTGGGTATTTTTTAATTTTTATGGCTATCAGTTTTAGTGTATGTGCCAAAGAGTACAGTTTCATTAGTTTGGGGAAGGAGCCTGATCTTTTTCCACAGAAGAATCACAGTTCATTAGGTCTTTAAATCTGAGGTTTGTTGCGTCTGTGAAGTTCTCTAAAATTGGTTCCCAATGAAAAACTGTGAACTAACTAGTTGATTTAAGAGTGTATATTAGTAATTATATTTGTGTTATTGGATCTTGCCAAAAAGGAACATAGGTATCTGACTTGGTCATCATATTGGCCAGATAAAAGTAAAGGTTATTGGATGACTCAGATTATCACTTTGGCAAGGGCAAGATCTGCAGTGTGTCATTGGTGAGATTTCCAAACTCTGGGACCAAAAGAGGGTGCAGGTTCTAATTGGACCAGACATTGTTTGCTAGTATGATGTGTCTCAGATCAAGAAACTTTACTCCAATTGCCTCAGCACTATATAATTTTTCATTTGTTGAAGTACTGCTATAGATCAGTCAATTAGTCAGTCTTGCAGAATTGTATTCTTGCCTTCAACATTTGAAAGACAGTATGTAAAGTATAAGAAATTGATAAAACTGCTAGATCTTTGTGCTTTGTAGAGAGGTGAAATCTAACCATGATTGTATGTGTGTGTATATATATATATAAATATATATACATATATATATATATATATATATATATATATATATATATATATATATATACCCTACGTGTCTGAAAAGTGAGAAAGTATGGTGCTTATAAGAAAGCTTTCTTCTTGTCATAAATATCTTATTTGATAAGTGATTCTCTTTGGCTATTATTTGTTAATTATAGATGAAAAGGTGAAAGTAAAACTCATCAGATCAGACTTAAATTATTGAATTATGTCTTCCGATTCATTTTGTGGATCCACATATGCAAGAGGAAAGTTTTCATTAACCACTTAATTGTATTTAGTTTAGTGAAAAGAAAGGACAATGTGCATGTTTTCTTACTGCTCATATGGATGTACATGCAGCTTTCATCAGCAGTATGGTAATAGGAGTTTTTAGTGAATTATATGCACTTTTACATAACCACCTGCAATTTTTAATTTTTTTGCTGAGAAACTATGGGTTTTTAATTAGTATTTCTGTGGTTCTGTATACTTCTTACTCCCTGTGTAAGTATTCAGCATTTATTCTTCCTGTTTTCACTATCAAATTACAATTTTCCTCCTTGAGCCCTGTACTTGATGCTTTTAATAAATTTTTGTCAAGTTAGTAAAATTTGAAATGGCTTAATGTGGAATTTGTTTCTTTTTGAAATTGTTTGTATGTGTGTGTTGTAAGAGGTTTTTTTTGTAGCTTCCATTTGAAAAAGTAACTAAGAAAACTCCACCTATTAACTTAAAGCATGTTAACTTTTAAACCAGTCTTTGGGTAATATCATTTGTGGTCATCTAAAAAAAATGAAGTTAATTTAGATTTCTGAAAAACACTGAATGAAGTTGGTGATAGAACATTGAAGAATTATGCATTTGCATTACATTATAAGGGATCAAATGCCTCCAGTTTGATCAAGAACAAACCATGTCCTTTTAACATAAGCTTTGCTTCCTATTGAGCAGAAATCATTTACATAGGTCAATTATAGTTCACTCAAAACTGCATTGGAAATAGGACATATTAAAAAAAAATCATTTGAAACAGAAATGATAAAAAAGGCTATGTAACAAAGTCTGCATCATTAATTTAGGTTTGTCGTTACAGGAATTACTTAATAACCAGGTTGTTGCGATACCTGTAGGATTATACAATTACGTGATGTCATTTGTTTTCATGGTACCTTATATACTTGGTTTTAAGTCCAGTCCAATTGCAGGCAGCATAGATTCTGATCTGCCATTGCATAATGTACTGGCAGATAAGGGTCTCGGTTGTTTGTTCTACAGATTAGTCCTTTACAAACTGCATAGATCCTGATTTGCTGGTGCATTATTGCAGTGTCAGATCAGGGTCCATACAGTTTGCAGTTGAACTTGAGCTGTAATCGAGTATATCCAGTATCAGTTTTCATGGTTTTCGTAAAAGTGACATTACATTAGTACTTCTTTTATTGGATTTTGTAGTAGTCCTATTGTTTTCACAGTAGACATGCTCTTCATTGGGTCCTTAAAGTTATGGTTTGTAGCAACTACCAAATCCAGGAAAAGAAGTACCTACAATAAATAGTGAATTCACAGTACATACAGTTGCTTATTAAAATGGTGTTCAAGGGGAGTAATAACAGTGGACAGTGATATAAGGAAGCAATTTATTTTGGGGTTCATGATTATACATAACATTACTATTGTATTATGTAACAGGATGTGTTACCATAATCGCCTTAAAAGAGAGATGGTGTTATACTGACATGCATTGAAATGAGGGACAACTCTGATGCGAATTCATTTTTTTCAGTGGGTATTGGTTTTTAGTGTTTTGTGAGAAAAAAAACATTTTTTGTTGGTACTTTATTTTTTTGCTTTGGACAGGCATCTGCTTTTTTACACAGAAGAATCACTGTACACTTTCTTAAATTTGGATTTGGGAGGAAACCATGAAATCCTGTAATTATGGTACCCTACAAAAAATACTGTACCCTCCAAAAAAATGAATTCAAGGCAAGTTAGGGTCACTCACCATATTTCTTCAGTCTTCAATATATTTATAAGTTTCAATCAGAAGTCACTAAAACAACACATTCATTTATGTTGTTCATTTTCTGAGATTTTCAAATTTTATAAACATTATGCAGTTTGTAACTATTTTACATATTTATTGGCCAGTAAAAATGCGTTATTTTGACAAGATCAAACCTCATATCCTACAAAATATATATTAAGGAAAGTACTCTCATCAGAAGAATGGATGTCACATGAAATGTGTAATTTATTGTTGGAAAACATTCCGTCATGACTGTACTTTTTGTGTTGTTTTTACATTTGATATGTTAAACCCACTTGTTTTTAGAGGTATTTCCAATGATTCTGTCACTTTTTTTGGATGATTTGTTTCTCAAATGTTTTTTTAAGCATATATGCATTGTTGATTGTTAGTTCTTTGTTTCTTAACAGAGAATGGCTAAATTATTAAAAGTATCAGAGTATATTAAATAATGTGATGTGACTTTAAAATGCTACATTGCAATTAGGAAAACTGTTAGAAAAGTGTAGCTTGTGTGAATTCATTAATATCATTGATGGATTCCTCAGTGTTGGCAAATAATAAAATTTCTATCAGTTGTGTTGGGTTGAACACCCATGACATAGAGGAAAATCCGACTTTGATGGTGTTCATTTATAAAGACTTCTTTTTGGAGTGATTTCAGTGTTGCTACATTCTGCATCCTCATTGGCAGCAGTTGCCATTTGTATCAGAAACCATCTCATCCAGTCATCATCACAGTTCTATATTTCTTTAATACAAGATATTGAAAATAGCTCATGACATTGGCAATGGATTGAAACTTGCACATGACACAAACACTACATTGAAACTAGCATGTGACACTGACAATGCATCAAAAGTAGCACATGACACTGACTGCATCGAAAGTAACACGACACTGACAGCTCATTGGAACTAGCACATGACACTGACGATACATTGAAACAGCACAAGACACTGACATATATGTATGTAAATTAAATAGAATTGCTTTTTTTTAAAAATATATAATGGATAAAATGTATGTTGATTCTCTGTTTCAGGTTTCCGTTATCATTAACTTTGATACATGTTATTAAGATGTGGTAATTTTGCCCCTTTTGTATGTAATCTAACCACAGAATTACTCAGGACTGCTGCAGATTCGAGAAATAGATGCAATCAACCTTAATAAATTGCAGTTTTCATTTGTAGAAAACTAATGATCACAAGATTGAACAGTTAATGCTTTTATTTTTGCTACATTAAAACATAAGATAAATTTGACATATAAATGCACAATTCATACTTGTCTAACCATCTTGTCAGATTTTATCACCAAACATAAAAGTTAATTTATATTTTGTATCACTGCTT
Organism: Megalonaias nervosa; assembly: GCA_016617855.1. Classification (NCBI taxonomy): domain Eukaryota; kingdom Metazoa; phylum Mollusca; class Bivalvia; order Unionida; family Unionidae; genus Megalonaias; species Megalonaias nervosa. The sequence continues at coordinate 13,508 of JAECUM010009495.1, read as the reverse complement.
CCTCTCAGTATGTTGTAGCTTTTATATGACTGCAGTAGCGAGTCTTTCATTATTTTACCATATGCATCTTGTTTGTATTGCTGTTTAAAATGTGCAGTTTTACATGTTCAAGTCCACTGAGGTGTTTTGAACTAGGATAATTCGGCTTTAACTTCATTCTAGACTGAGGCATATGATCTTCCAGCCTGTGTATTTATTTTTGCTGAGTATTAATGGGTTTAAGTGAGAAATTAATTCCTTTGCACTAGGTTACTAAATAATTGACATTTGCTGAAGATAGTGATATCATCAGGGGGTGCTTTCATTGGCAAAAAAAGCCTAGAGTATCTACCCAGATGAGAAAGAGCTTTCATTTGTAACAGGAGTGTAACCTTGATGAAAAAAAGATATACAGCATAAGATCAGACAATTTCTCATTGATGATGTTGGTAGATGTCAAGCTACTCATTTTTAATATCTTTATTTTTTATCTAACCTATTATCATAACATTCACCATTAATTTGAACTTCTTGTGTTAGATGTGAGACAGAAGGCAAAGAATGATCAAGCCACAGTGTTCTTAAGCCAGAAACCGTGCTGTATGAAACATAGTTGCCATACTTCTCCAATGATAATTCCATGCTTGAGTCCATCCCTAACTTTTATATAATTTAGGCAAATGTTTTTGAAAGAAACTGTTGTCCATTCGTAGTCCACCCCCATCTTATCTTCACATTAGAAAGGTTGCAACTCCTGTGGTTTAACATTGGAGAAATAGTGCAAGTTTGTCATTTACTCCCTCACATCTTCATACAGAAGATCAATTCATTAAATATGCAAATATCTGGCAGTAGACATTACAGAACTGATAGAGCCAGTTGGCATCATTGTTTATGTTGCATATGTTGTTAAATTTATTTGACAACATGCTGTAAGACACACCATTTTTCCTTCTGTCATGTTTCTCAACTTTTGTGTTGTGTTTTCAGGAATCAAACCAGGAAAACATAAATTTTGATCGTAACTATTTTGAAGGTACCCCTCCTTGAGTCTTAACAGTGGCGTATTACTCCGTACATACTAGTACAGAATGTTTTATTATTTATTCATACTTCATGTGCCCATGACTGCCAGACAGAAAACTTGTCATTGCTTATAAACTGAATATTACGCAATGATCTTGTATGCTTAGAATTTCCTCAGCAAAAAATCTTAGTTCGAAAGCTGGTAGGTTTCATAAATGGTTTCACTGTGCCCAAGTCTACCCATATCTTCCTACTGTGTTCTCACACAAAGTGCTTTGGGAATTATTGTTTTCTTTTCTCCAAGAGTAAAATATACAACGGCTTATCATGTCATATCCAGATATGTCAGTTGTTGGCCATGCATCAAGAAAGAAAAATCTACTTAAAAAAAACTTAAAATTGTGGAATAGAATTCATTGGTGTTCATCACCTTGTCTGGTCTGCAATGGCATTATGCCATTATTAAGCAGATTTTATGAGGATCATTCAATCTGCATTAGTTTTGACTGCATGATAACAAATTATGAATAATTAATCTCATGGAAATGGAATTCGTAAGATTAATTTTAAAGTATTGTTTGCATCAAGAATAAAACTATTTTGGGGAGAGAAAAACAGGAATTAAACATAATGGATTTTTGTTTAGGTAGAAAAATCTATAGGGCAGACTGGTGAAATCAGAATCAGATTATGTTTTGGGCACATGAAGTGTTTGCCTGCAGATTTATACCACCCTGCTTCTTGCTGTGTGTGTTGTTTGCTGTCCACCAGCTTGTTCAATAGTTTCCATTAAGAAAGAACATACAGGTGGACAGACAGACAAGCAACATCTGTCTCAATGTTTGTTTTGCTAGCCTGGACTGATGAAATAGAGTATGCAGCTAGATGTCAACAGAACAAAGAAGAGGTGTCGCTTAAAAAAAATATTACATTTAAATAGGGCTCAATTGGATCATACTGTACTTAATTATTTACAGTTCTTGAAAATATGTAATGAATTATTCAGTGACATTTCATACTAAAATCTGAATAGAGGTTAAGTTTATAATATTATAATTTAAAATGATATCTTTCCTTCCAATTTAAGATCAAGCAATCCTTGTGGGTATTGTGACGTATTATAATATCAGTAGACTTAAACAACAGTTATTTAAAGGCTGATCAATCTATTTCATGCATTTTTTTAATATGAACTGTATGTTTTTGTCCATATTGGCCATAGTGAAGTAGGATATTGTGTGAAGTGTTATTTAGCTTATGCTCAGGAAAGTAATAGCTTGTGATTAATAAATGTATACTTGCTTACAAGCCAAGTCCAACTACAAACTTTGACAAACCCATGTCTTCATAGCATGATTTGCTGGCAGATATGGTCTGAGCAGTTTGTTATGATTAATCAATAGACCCTAGTCAGTGGGTGCATGATATGACGGCAAATCCAGGTATGGTTTTTTGCAGTTGAACTCAACTTCTAAGAGAGTATAACAGTAAATATTATCTGTATGAATCAATACAAATTCATATTATATGATCTGGAAACTTTGAAGAGAAGTTTCAATAATTTTGAAAGGATTACAAAAGACATCTTTTTCTGAGTACCCTATGAAATCATGTATGTGTTGACACCAGTTATGAAATTGTGAATAATTAATGTTGATGATACACATAGGCATGCATGCTGATGTGTCTGATATTTGTAAATAAATACTTATTGTCTTATTTGGAAATTGCCTTTCTATGTGAAATTTTTTAATTACCAATGGAAATAGCTCCAGACTACAAAAATTTAACAAAAATTTACCAAAAGAGGGAATGTTTTCATTTTTCATACTAATAAATGTATATTATTTGGAGCATATTTTAATTAAAAGTATTTATCAATATATAAGTTAACGTTCAGTTCCGAGATTATTTTGTCCGGTCAGTCCAGGCTAGTACACTTATTTTAATTGGGATTGGTGCAACGGCTGTTACATATTCATGGATACTGTGCCTGTGTTGGGCAAGAAGACGACCTGTATTTGGCAAGAGACCTAATACATTTGTTATTTTTGTTCTTATTTTTGTCATAATTATTAACTCGCAATGTGTTTCTTTCATGGCCACCATGTACATTTTTAATCTTTTCATTTTCACATTCTGTATGTCCCTGGCTGGCTTCTGATGTACTAGACTTATATTCATATATCTTAGAGACAATTACACCTCCAGATAGGCTTCTCTCACAGTGTTGATATAATTATCACACTAATGCATGCTAGATCTAGTTTTCCTGTTTCATAGATGAACCTGATACAACAAATCTGACTGCTTCATGCCTTTGTTTTCTTTTTTCAGGCCATAAAGGCAGCTGCTGTTGAGGAGAAAAGTCTTGGAAGCAGTCCAACTGGGAACAAAACAGATGCAAAAGAGGATGCAAAGTAAGGAAGTAGGGTTGTCATTATAACAGAGCTCTTGAACAGTTGATTTTGGTTATTGTATGCAAATAAATTGCTTGCAGATGCAAGAAACGTTGTAGTCTACATGGAAATTCATTTTTATTAAATAGGCACCCTGTAGGTTCAGTGTGTGGAATAGATCTGATACATGCACCAACATATTGTAAGAGATGATCAGTGGAGGCAGGAGTAACATTGGCTTGGTAGTTTGCCTGACTCCAACTGAAAGGGTGTAGGTTAGAATCCTACCATCAGCTCAACCTAGGTCAGCATCTGGTGTGTACTTGGGCAAGGCACTTTACTCCAGTTGCTTTGGCACTAAACAACTTTTAATAGCTCTGCAGCAAAGCACCAAAACCAATTGACTTAGTTGTTGTAACTTGTTCAGTTGCTGCAAAATATTCAATCTGAAACAAATTCTGGGCATTTTATTTTCTTAATGACAGGTCAACACAGTAATGGTTGGAACACAATAACAAATAGCACTAGTAAATTCATAAATAAAGTGTGCCTGGTAAAGTCTTTGTCACCGAACCATCTGTTTGATAGATGCATGTTAAGCATCTTGATGACCAAGACTAAAAAGGATGAGTTAAGTTAAGTTTTTAGGTGTTTACAGAATATCCCGTTGACATTGAAGAAATGCAATTCCAAACCAGGGAGTGAAATATGCAGTTCATAAAATTCTGATCTTGGCCCTCTTGTTCCTCGATGGGTTAACTGGATTGCAGTATTGAAAGAGTTAAATTCCTGAAAGAATTCGTTCATCATGATGTCATTGAAGATTAACATTATACCTAGTACTGAAAGTTAACATAATATACAAATAAGTCTTTAATTTCTTTGCATTACTTTATTTTCTTCTTTTTAAATGTTCACATCATATTGTGTGGATGTGTACTGTAGTATTTTCAATGTTCATCCATCACATCTCATGTCTGTGCAGCTCAGTAACTTTTAAAGGGCTGAATGGATTTAGACAAAATTTGGGATTAAGTTTCATGCCAAGAAGTTCAAGGTCAAGTTTGATTTTCACCGAGTTATGATAATCATTTGCTCTTTCATTACAAATTCTGTTCTGCTTAACTTTTGAAGCGGCATTGTCTGTATTTTTCATAATTTTATTGCTGGCTGAAATCTACATATTCTCTTTGACTCATTTAAATGTTTGTCATTTAAGAAATTTTCAGTAACATTGGTTAACATAAAATGAGTTTCAAGTGAATTTATTCAAACAGTCTTTTATGATTTCTCAGTTACTTCGGTCTGTTCTGGTATTTTCAAAATACGCAAATAGTTAAACAAAATGGCAGAAAATGAATGAATATAAGTAATTGGTAAAAATTATGGGTTATTTATTTCATTTAAGATATGATTTAACTTAAGGGTGATCAGCTAATTCATGTGAAAACAATGAGCTTCGCTAATCAGACATTCTTTGTATCATTAGCACTAATCTGCCTCAATATTGTTTACATGGTTACACAGAAAATTTGTGCAGAACCTCTATTTTGCATTATTAAAAATTAATGTATTTAATTTCAGCAATAATACAAAACCAAAAAATAGTGACATGCAACTCTAATGATTAAATGGACTGTTCCAGTGATGAATGGCTGAAACCAGATTTACTATTGCTGTTTATTGGGGGTGATTGTTTGAATTTTGTCCATCACGGCATGATTGAAGCTTGACTGCAGTTACTTACATGTCTCTGTTTGTCCCTGCGTACATCAGTCCATACTGTAGATTACCCTCAGTGTCAAAGCATTTTGTGTAGTCAGTTCCTCAGGTACATTGGTCACAGAGTCTGCATTTGGCATGTGAATATACATTGACGTGTACAAATTGAGCAAAAGCCCAGAGGTGGAGTCAGTGTGCAGGTTATGGCCTTGTCATCTATTTATGTTGATAATTTTATTGAGTTTAGTTTGTTTTAAATTTGGAAGTTTGCCCATTCATCACAAATTACATATCCATTAATGAACTTCCGAATTACTTGATGGATTTAAACCAACTTCTGCAGTGGTCATTATATTTTGGAGATCTATGTTTGATATTCACTTATTTCAGTAAGAAATTGAGTTTAGACTTCTGTTGGACCTAGAGGTTTGCCCTTGCATTTTTCTAATTTTGTTTGTGCTTCATAACTTTTAGGATTTCTGTTTCTGATTACTGTTACTAACTTTGGTGGAAATTCATTGGTTAAAAAAAAGTTATTATTAGACTTTCTGTGAAAAAGATATAGGTCATGTTCACTTTTCACACATATCGTTCCACATTTGATAGAGTTACAGCACTTTTATGATCTAGCATTTGTTTTGTGCAGAGCTCAATAATGTTGGAAGGATTTCATCATTTGCAGCCAGATTTTGTTGGGCTTCATATTAAAAGAAAAAAAGTTTAATTTTGATTTTCAATATTCTATCACAATTTGACATTGCAGATGACATTCTTTTCACTGAGAAATTGAGATCACATCATAAGAAACGATCTCTTTCATTGGAAGATAGTGGTGGGGGTTTCATCCATATCTAGACACATTTCCACTTTAAATTCTGGATCGTATGTGTACATCTTAATCATGTTTTTCATATTTGATCTGAATGTACACTGTTTGCCAAAGGTCAGTCCCTGTCTTAACCCATTTTATCCTGTTTACCAAATTTCAACTGCAATGCCTGATTCCTGAGAAGCAACTCTAAATACATTGTGGTAAAACGGAGCATCATACAGCAGCAGCAGCAGAAATTGTGATGACCTTCACCATGTTTACTAAAAATGTTGTAACATTGTTATTTCTTTTTTAAAGTATATAAAACTATGTATCTCTGAAAAGGTAATAAAATTTGCAACACAGAGATATGTTTTGTTATCATTTACCAATATACATCCTCACAACTGTATTTTGAAATGTGACTTGAAAAAAAAAAAAAAAAATTAAAAAACCATGATGTTCAGTGTATCTTTTGTTAATGAAGATGAATGAAATGCTCCAAATAGTATGTGCATAAAATAAAGATAATTCTATTTCTAGTATTTTGGTCCAAATTTGAAGTTTCTAGCACTGTTAGTTCAAAAGTTATAATAATTTTACTAAAATTGGACAACAAAACACCTAGAACAATTTGTTTACTTCACATTCTAGAACATGTACTTCAGCGTGCAGTTTCTCCTGAAAACTTGTCACAAATTAATCCTAGAAATCTTTCAGTAAGATAAAGTAATTAATCAGTACAATTTTTCTCCAAATTTTGAAGTCCACATCATCACTATGTCAGTAATAATATAATAAATCGTGGCTGCAACGGAGGTGAAAAATCATCCAGGACCCATTCCTCTTGAAAGCCTTCAAAGTCAGCTTCATTCTCCGAATCACTGTCGAAACGTGCATGAAGCCATGCATCATCTCTTTCATCAACTTGATTCAATTCTAACCCATCATTTAAGTCAATATTATCTTCAGAATCATCCAAATCGTCAATTTCAGTGTCACTACCCTCGCTATCAACATCCATGTTTACATCTCAGTTGTCGTCCATCATTTTATTGATCGATTTTCAAAACCAACAATTTCTTTTCCAGCCACGTTTTTTTTTTTAAATTTCACTGCTCATGCGTGCTTTAACCATTTCCTGTGTTTGTGAAGAAGTACACAAATATTTGTGATGTATAACACGTGTTTCTAAAGACGCTATATACATACATAGTAGAGTACGACCGTAGTTGTATTCCGGATAAAATGGGATACTACGACCACAGGCGTATTCAGGATAGAATGAGGTATTACACCCGAGTCGCATTCAGGATAAAATGGGTTAAAGGAACATATAAAATCAACTGCCTTTTGCATGTAGTCTGTATTAGTGAGACCACCACTCAGAAACATTTCAAAAAGCATAATATCCTTCTTTGTGAGACATTTGTGGTAATGTTGAAAAAGATTCATTATGTTCTGTTTGAGTTAAAAGGTTAAATCAGCAATCACTTTGACATTTGCAAATCCTTAGGTAGAAAATTGTTAGGCTTGGTTTGGTTTGGCAATTTATGCCACAGCAACACTAAATATGTTGTACCCATTTGATCATTAGGTGATTATTCTAACCACTGAGCTGCAGTGGCTCAGATTACTTAACATTAAGAAGTTTTTTCAACAAAAAGGGAGTCTCATGTTAAATTTGCTTTCTCTCCTCCTTGTATTTATTTTCCCTAAGATATTAATATATTTAACCAAAGACAAAAAGACAAAATTCAAAGATGTTTCAGTGGTTTACTGTGCAGTCTATTATATAAATTCAGTTGAAAATTTTAAAACGTTGTGAATTAAAAATGCATCATTTTTTGGGTGAACATCGATGTAATTTTGAAGCAACATTCCATTGTTTTGGATCATTTAATACCTCATTTTATTTTATTTTAGTGCTGATGGTTCCAAACCTGGTCCTGTATCCTTCTCCATCAAGAAGACAGGACCTAAGGTTACCAACACAGCTCCATTCAGCTCTATGGAAGAGGCTAGTAGGAACAAGGAACAGCCTAGAAACACCACAACCAAAGCTAAATCTCCAACCAATGGAAACAACAACTCTATTATTAGTGCCAGTGTTGATAAAGCTGTCAATAAACCGATACCACCTGATGCAGCTACTGTAGAAAAGGGTTGTGGAGAACATGAGCAAAAGGATCTCACAAAGTTTGTGAAGGTCAAAGGCAAAGATGATTCTGTTACACTGGACTGGCCAAAAGAGATGATACAGTATACAAAAACTGAACCAGTCCTGCCCTTTAGCTGTAATCCATTATGCTTTGATTTCTCACAGCTCTCATCAAAGCCTAAGAAAGATGTGACAGCAGTTACTTCAAAGGAAGAGGAAAAAGAAATGGAACAGGAGAAAGAGCAAAAGCAAGATTCCAAAGATAAACAGGATTCAAATGACATTGCAGAAAAAAAGATTGATGACATTGATGCCAGCAAAGAAGACAGGCCAAAAGATGAAGCAGAAGAAAGAAAGGAGAAGGATGAGATTGGTGAAGAAAAAGGATCCAAAAAAAGCCACAAGAAAAAGAAGAAAAAGAAGCATAAGAAGCACAAGACTGAGGACAAAGTGGGAGAGGTCAAAGAAGGGGATGAAGGACAACATTGTAAGAAAAAGAAGAAAAAGAGAAAGAAAGTAAAACAAGATGGTGTAGGTGAAGATGGCAAGACTGAAAAAGAGGAAGGATCAGAAAAGATCAAAAAGCATAAAAAGAGAAAAAAGAAAAAGTCTCATCATTCACATAGCAAGGGATCTGAAAATGAGGAACAGTCAGAGAAACACAATGAATCTGATGCAGAAAAAGATATCTTGAAAGATGATAAACAGAAGAAAAGGAAAAAATCAAAGAGATCAAAGAAGAAAAAGAGGAAGCACAGACATAGTGAGAGTGTAGTTGAAGGTAAGGAAGATGACAAAAAATTAGGTGCTGAAAAAGAAAAGAGTAAGAAGAACAAGGAGGAAGCATTAGGAACAGTAGACAATGTCACAAATAGTTCAGCTGATGAGTCCAATACAGAGAAAAATAAGGAAGAGGGGAAGAATAAGAAAAAGAAAAGGAGGCATAGGAAAAAGGGTGACAAGAATTCTTCAGAGAGTGAGGCAGAGATCAACAAAACTGCTGACAGTAACACAAAATCAGAAAACAGTATTATTGGTTCTAAGAGAAAGTTTCCATCTGGCGATTCAGAGTCGGAGGGTGAGAAAATTGTTGCAGCCAAGTTACAGGCTTTGAATCGCACAAAGAAAACCACCAATGCAGTGTTGCAGAAGATAAAAAAGGAGCCAGTGGAAACCAAAGAAGGCATTTCTGAGAAGCAGGTTGTTACTCCAAATGCTAGGAAAAGGCTGAGCAGTGAATCTAGCATCAATGATACAGCCCCATCTACTGTTAAAAAGTTGAAAACATTAACACCCAAAAATTTGTCAGGAACAAAAGACATAACTATGCCAGTGATCAAGTCAGACAATACATGGAGTAAGCTTGAGGGAATTTATGAAGGGAAGAAACTTGATGACAATTCTAAGAGCAAATGGGAAACAAGTGATAGTGACATAGAAAATACAGTTGCCGAACCTGTGAAGGAGAAGATAAAGAAAAAATTAACTGGCACTACAGTTACACCAAGTGTAAATCCTCCACAGAAACCAGTTGTCAAAACAGAACCAGACAATCCAGTTAAGAAAGTCTCAGAGATGAGCTTATCTCAAAGGTCAGCAAAGTCCAATGCATCAGCGGGTAGTGTAAAAAATACTCCTGCTATGAACAATGTATGCTCTGACCAACAGTCTTATTTGCAAAAGAAACCCTCTGAAAGCAAAAGTAGAGATTCTAGTCGGAGCAGTAGGTCATCATCACGCAGTAGTCATCATGGTAAGAGAAGTTCATATTCCCATGACAGTTATCATAGTTACAGTAGATCTCGTAGTAGTGGTCATCGTTCATACAGCTCATCATCCTACAGTGACAGGCACTCCAGCCGATCGTACTCTAGGTCAAGGTCGTACTCAAGGTCAAGTCATTCAAGATCTTATACACGCTCCAGGTCCAGGAGAAGAGCGCGATACTCAAGATCTTCTAGCTACTCAGATTACAGCAGGTCAAGGTCATATTCCTCAAGCAGGTCAAGGTCCAGATCAAGAAGACGATCACGAAGGAGACATAATTCTTATTCAAGAAGCAGGAGCAGATCATATAGTAGTTATTCCAGTAGATCAAGGAGTAGGAGTCACTCTTACAGTAGCTCAAGGTCACGGTCAAGAAGGAGGAAAGAATCTAAGTCAGGGTCACGGTCATTGTCTACAGCAAAGGTAGATCAAAGTCCCAAAGCAGAGAAAGAGAACTCCTCAAAGAACACAAATGATGATTCCAAAAGTGATACTGATCCACTAAACATTCCTCTCCCAGACATCAAAGATGACGACGATGCAAGGACAGAGCAGAGACTGAAAAATTTAAAGGGAAAAAAGCCCAAAGTTGATGTTGGAAAGACTGTGACAAACTCGAAACCAGCAGATATTCCACTTCCATTTGGTGATTCAAGTGGAAAGGGTAGTGAGAATGTGGTTGCTACTTTGCCAAGTATCCCACCACCTCCACCTCCTCCTGAAAGTGCAGGAACAGGATTAATAGGAGGGCAGCAGTCAGGAGGATTCATTGGTCCACTTATGCCAAATATGCCTCCCCCACCTCCTCCACCACAAGGACAAGTTGAAAATGTAAGACCCCCACCCCAGGGGTTTCCACTGCCCAGGCCAGGCCCTAGGGGATATCCACATCCTCATGGAATGAGACCACCACCATTTGATCCAAGAATGCGAGGACCACCACCCTCATATATGCAGAACAGGCCTCTTGGCAGATTTCCACCAAACCGATTCAATGGACCACCACCTGGGCCAGGTGGACCCAACCATGGTCCTCCTGGTCCACCCTATCAGAGAATGCCTCTTGGGTATAATGAGCATCCATTATCTGATGAACACGGACAGCAAGAGCAGCAGCAACAACAGAAACAACATCAGCAGCAGCAGCAGCAGAAACCACAGCTACCATTTAAGGAAGAACCAAAGAAGGAACAAACTCCTCCCCCTCTACCTCCCCCCAAATCACCATCACCTCGACCTCCACCTCCTCCAAAGAAGAAAAAGGAGGAGCCTGAACAGAACCCAGGAATTGTCATTCCACCAGAGCAGGTTGAACAATACAAAAAACTACAGGAGCAAGCACAAAAGCATGCAAGGAAACAAATTAGAAAACAACAGAAGAAAGAACGAGGAGAGCCAGAATCGGATTCTTCATCTTCAGAGGAAGAGCCAGAACCTTTACTGGAGGATCCCCAGCAGATCACTGAAGAACAACTAATGGAAGAGATCCAGCCAACCATTATTGCAATGCCAATATCTCATGGTCAGCAGACTATTATGATTGCTCAGCCACAGCCATCAGCCAGTCCTGTAGGATTTCATCCCCATATTGTAACAGCATCAGGAGGTCAACAGTTCCTTATTCCTCAAACTGTATCACTTATATCACATACAGGTATGCCTGTTCAAGCAGGAGCGCCAGTCTTCGCTGTCCCAAACAGTGCAGGAATGATGACCACTACTATGGCTGCTGCAGCAGGAGCACAGCCTGCACATCTCCCAGTCCAGCAGTTTCATATTCAATCACATCCAGGAGGTTTTGTTAATATTGGTGGGGGACAGTTAATATATAGTCATCCATCAGGACACCAGGTCATAGCAGGTCAGCAATTAATTCCAACATCTGCTGTTGCTCAGTTTCATGCAGCCCAGTTTCAGCAGGCTCAGTTGCAGCATGCAGCCCAAATACAGCAAGCTCAGATACAACAGGTTCAGCTACAGCAGGCTCAGATACAACAAGCACAGATACAGCAGGTTCAACTACAGCAAGCTCTTGCAGGCCAGCAACCTGGACCAATAATTGTAGGAAATCAACTGTTTGTACCCCGGTTCATCCGTCCAGCCATGTGATAAAAGGAGCAAACAGTAAGGAGTTTGTTACAGGTAAAATGAAAACAATGACAGCCCTAAGCTAGGTTTATGTGCAAAATTTTCAAAGGCTTTGATGATTCATATCCTTCATCTTAAAGAAGGTCAAGGTCAGAGAATGACACATTCTTTCTAAGCAGATTGCTGCAACTTTAGCCTAACCTGGATCTGTCTTGCTGGATCAGGGTGACTGTTGAGTTTATTTATTCATCTTCTGGGAAAAGGTCCAAATTCAGTAAGTGAGCATGGCGGTTATTGTTATCCCTAATTATCTTGAATCTTGACATACATCTTTTATGGGAGAAAAAAAACATGATGCTTATCTCATGGTCATCGTTAATTTATTCCTGATGTAATGAATTTAAATCACTTGTTAATTGAAGTATTCTATGAAAAGGATGATTGTCAGATGACCTGTTAACTCCCATAGGATACAGTTCAGTTTGTTGCTTACCTGGATTTTGAAAGTTCCAACAGAGAAATCTGTATTGGATTATCCTGCATCTTTGCTGTGCCTAGGAGAAGGTGATGTTCAGGATCCTCTATCGACTGAAAGAACAGCAGCTCAAGGTCATATTCCTTAAGCTGATCAAGATCAAGGTCATGAAGTTGGCATCATAATCATTCAAGAAGCAGGAACAGATTATATTTTAGCTTTTCAGCAAGACACTTAAGTCATAGCAAGTCTGCATGCAATTCCATCTTTACTGTGTCACAGTCGTTAGTAGAAGACTTTGCAGTGCACTGTGATATCTTTTAACTGAAGATGGTTAAGGGTCTGAGTGATGAAAAAGATTGACCATACATGAAGATGATTTTAAATCATTTAATTTTTACTTTCCACAAATTCTGACATTCTGATACTGGAGCCTGACATTGGAAAATCACTAGATAATAGAAATTGACCAAGAAAACTTTTACAAAATATTAAATTCACAAACATTTATTTTGTGTGTGGTATTAGACACAAAAACATTTTGATTGAATTTTGACAGACATTTATCAATTTGATTCCCCATTGGAAAGCATGCATCATAGCAATGCGCTGTAACTCCACACAATGAGGCAACCCGAAAAGTTAAATGTCAGTCAATACATATTCAGTAATCCACATATTTTGTAATGTATGAAGTTTCATATTTGTTGTATACATGGTTCATAAGTATATACAATTATTGTACCAACTTTGATTGTGACTCTTACATAGTGAATCAATCTGTCAGTTCAGTTGTTGAAGCTGATTATGTTTCATATGGTGGAAAACATTGTAATGATATTGAATTTTGACAGTATTCTTCATGTGATGTTGACATCACTAGACATTGTTTTATTCTTAGACCTAGATCAATATTTATGTCGGAATCCAGTTCTTTTGTTATACGGTTATAAACATCAGAAAAACAGCACAGTCTTATTTGGCTATAAACATAATTGGATCTGTCCTATAAAACATCTAGTGACCTAGTCTTCAGACATCTTGATTACGCAATCTGAACAAAGATACTTTTTCATTTTT
>JAECUM010009494.1:0-34590 GCA_016617855.1 Megalonaias nervosa | reverse complement strand
CTTTCACGCCTGATGGAGACGTAGACAGCGACCGGGTATCTTTGAGACTCAATGCAATAATTTCAAGCTGGCATCGAGTTAAGAATTGCTACATCAGGCTGGCCCTAACGGTCGATTTCCCTTTGGCACTCGCGTAGATTACATTTGATCGTGTACAAAGGCCTGTTTTCCCCGTTTTGGTACAGATATTCGTCAACAAGCGTCACAAGTCAGAATCAATATTGGCACTATCTCCCAGGTGATCCAATACCCCGTCGATAAATTCTTCAACATCGCTATCGCGTGGCTGTTCAGTATCAGTCACGTGTAAGTAATGATAAATCTTAACGATATACGCCAATGACGGTTAAGTACCCGACTGTATAGACACTGAACTTTTTGAACTGAATTTCATCTCCGGTGACAAATGATGTTGATATTGGATGTGAGAAAAATGTTTGAACATTATTGTGTTGATGACATATCTCACTAATGTCCTATCACGGAGGTGATTATTTAATAGTTATGTTATAATTATCGCTGTACATCCAGATGAATACGGATGAGAAAGCCGCCGCTACGAATTGCATTTCAAAAGTACTTCTTGAAGCTGATGAACACTGCTGGATATTCCGCGAAAACGAATTCGCATCGACCTTGTTCGGGACAATGAGCAAGATAAACTTCTCAGTCTCATTGCGGACCTGGCGTTCGTGTTACCCAAGATATTTGCTGGCGGACTCGTCGCCGTACGCATAAAGAACTCTTGGCTAAAGCTGATGAAACCAATTTACGTTGGCATATCCGTGTTGCATTTGTCAAAGCTGCCGTGTACGAGTTCTACTAAGACACAATCAAACCGCGATACGGAGACAACGTGAAGGTGATATACACGTACACAGGTTAGTTCCTGATTCATAACACCACCGAAGACCTCTATGCGGACATAGATGAGATATAACTTATTAATGAGTTTAAAACAGAAGGTATTCGAAGAATCGTATGCTGTTTAGCAACGTCAACAAGAATGTCGTGGGGAAATTCAAAGATCAATAGGCGTGCAAACCAATCGAGGAATTCGTTGGACTGCGAACCAAAATGTACTCGTAAGTGGTGTCAACCCTGGCAAAACTGTTTAGAAAGCCAACGGATCACCACACTTGGCTGTACAAAAGATACCCGGCACAACATGTACGTGGAATGTATTCAGCAACGACGTGAAATCGTGACAGAATGCCCCGGAAAAATCAACTGTTCCTGAATCTGATGTTGCGAGGATTAACGTAGGATTAGTTGCATGTCACGTATTCGATGATTCATTGCCGGCCATTATGCTCTTTTCTACAAATGATGAAGCCCTCGCTGTTGACGATTCCGGGAGTGGGCAGGACTTTAAGGACTATACAGTAACAATCCTTTGTGGATCGAATTTTATATAATCGTTCGCATTCATAGAGATATAGGTGCAGAAAAGATCAAGTCACACTGGGATATTTTTCTCGATACAATTAAAGCAACCTTGGAAGAAATCAAATTCTTCGTGCAGGATACCATATCGCGCCAGACATCGTCACGATCACCTAAATGCTTCAGATTAATATAACTCGTGAATCCATCAGCGTCTGTTACAGAACCTCCAGCTCTAGATGGCCTCTCAAGACTGCATATTGTTTTGGTTTGCCCCACATGCGTCCCTGGGTGATCTACACTTGATCACTCCCCCGTTGCCCGCACATCTTACAAACAAGAATCATCGACTCGTTCGTCTTTCTCTAGTGGACTAGACGGGTAGGTGCTCGACATATTGGGGAGACCTTGACGGTATAATTGTACATTACAGTTCGACCTGACATTTAATATAGACAATGACGGCCGTGCGTGGACGTGTGACACGCGTACGTGCTGTCAAACCGAGAAATCCCGTTTAAGCAAAATTTTACGGAAATGGTCGTGGTGATGTTGTCCGAAAATTGTTAACTTTAGCCGCAAAGGTACTAGCAGGCCTGACCTCGCGCGTGCCGCCAATCATTAAGCAAGTTGTAGCACGAGTTGTTGATAGTAGCAGAAGCACTGTTGTTGAACTATTGAAAAATCGGGAAACGCAAGCCCTTTAGTCAATCCAAAATTGACTCCGAGGATTAGTGACTCAGCAACCGAAAGTTCCAGTTGCGCTACCCGCGTCAGTTAGAAAAGTCTGAATAAAACTCTTGAACGACACCTGACCGAGTTAGCACAAGCTAAAACTGATTCGATGCTTGCAAATCTGTCAGTGAAAAGTGGTTTACTTGTGGAAGGGAAGCAAACTTTATTAGACGAAATCGAAAATGTATTAAGTTTCATCATGGCTTAATTCAAACAAGTATCCGATAATGCGTTTTATATGGACGCGCCAGTGTTACGAGATCGACGCAAGCAAGATTTCCAGGATTATCTGTGCAAAAATAGTGTCTCCTTCAAAAAAAAAATAAAATAACAAGTGCGGAATACGTCTCACTATTTTTATCCGTGTGAAAAATCCTTGGAAATCGTTGGAAAACTTATGCAGGCCGATTATAACGATTACCCCATCAATGCTAAGATTAGATGAATAAAAAACGGTATCATAACGTTGTTCAACATCGCACGATATCTCATCAAATGAAAGGAAGTTGAACCATATTTAGACAACATTGACGTTGCCACGAAAATTCTCGAACTTTCCAAATACATCGTAGATATTTCACAAGAGCTCAGATGAACATGCAGATCATATCCCGCATATCGTGCACCACCTTACGCAGAATGCTTGCGTCTACCCATAACCCGCTTGTTTGCCTGATAGACCTTGTGTTTGTGGCGCTTCTGTACGAATTTCAACCTTGGTTGTTCGCAGCGTGTAGTATAGCTTAGTCGACCTTCATTTTCGTTTGCATGTGATTACTCTTAGTCAGATATTTAGGTTTTCGCAGAGATATCTGCAAAGCTATGTTCGGAACTAATCGCACAGTTGTTAACCAAAAAGGATGACAACGACTCTGTTTTGGTTTGATCCTGGTGCCGCTGCTAGAAATTTGAGTTGTCAAATTTACATTGTGGATGCCCTGTGATGACCCCTTGGCTGACCATATAAATTCGTTGGTTCTGGTTTATGGGCTCCGAAGGTATGTCAACGCTGTAGTTTCTCGCGCTCACCACATTCTCGATAGAAAGAAGCAACATTCAGCAGCTTTCATGGTAATAACTATCCAACAAGATGTCAGCGCAGCAAGAATCGTGTCGTTTCAAACTAGTAATCGGGTAAACGGCGGACAGACCAGTTAGTGTACGAAGCTTCCCCTCAGTTACCCGGTCATCAGGAACCGTCCGAGGAAATTTTGAGACAAATGTGTCACAAGTGCATATCATAAACCGTGGTTGTACATTGGCCAGAATCAAAACATAACGCAGGTACCAGATTTCCAGAAAGACTTCGCCACGTTGTACCCGGTTTATTACTTTTCTCTCGAGCATAGAGACCTATAGAAGCAGTCTGTGGTTGACATGTACTTTTAAGCGTGTATTAATCCGGCTGGTGCCAATTGTGGATGTATTGCTCTGATTCTATCAGACGAGGTTCTACTGTTGGCGGGCACAGCTGGCCGAATGAGGATCATCTACGCGCTAGTGGAAACCCTGAAGTTTTCTCAAACTCTTAATTGTTTTCACAAAATCGTAATTGAACCGAATAATTAAAAATAATTTGATTTCACGAAGGTTAAAATTGGTCATAGCCGAAAATCAATTTGTGGAATTTAAAAGCGCAATAAAAATGAGCGTGGGGTGACACTGAAATTGTCTCTTACAAACTTGAGCAGAAATGTCCGGATAGGACAGCTAAACAAAGAACACAAAATTGCAAACGAACGGCGTAATATTTCCATTTCTCACGCAGATTCCAACGCTGAAAGAGCGGTTGCAAATGCGGATGAATTAGAGGCCATAGGAACCGCATCAGCGATGGCTCTACAAAAGGTGGTGGGTGGAGGCATAGCGTCTCGAGACCTCATCAAAAAAGGAATAGGTTTTCAACTATCCGGACGACTAAAAAAAAACTAATTTGGACCAAGATCGTCGGCTGTGGCCTCGCCGTTGATGACCACGCAAGCTAAGCGTCCGATGATCAGTTGACCACTTTTGATTTACTCGCGATGACAAGCTCAGTAAAGCACTTTTGAGGAGTCTTCATGCGGGATGAACTTGGATTAATGATATCTGGGCATGGGAATACGTCAGCCTGGATTTGTCAACAAGACTTGGAACTCATTGGGTCATGTACGCGGTGGCGCCTCGATATATTTAGTATTATGATTTGTACGGGATTGCAACGCCACGTGAAGTCGTTGATTATTTATATGGTGGCTTAGCCACTCGACAAAAAGTATTCCACCACTGTTTTGTTTAGCTGTGACGTTTGAAACCCTAACCGATAGCCCAATATGTGGACTTCTTGTCGTTAGAGTACTGCGCGTCCTCGAGTATAAACCTAAATCATGCCCGCTTATGAACGTTGTGTTGACACTTAGAAACTACGCTTGAAGTATACAAAATGCCTATTGACATTTATGAAGGCGCGAGGTGGATCTTACTAGGTATGCCACCAAAGTTGATTTCACTATGTTGACCAACCGAGTTTCTGTTGGCTTTGACCCAGGCAAGCTTATGATTTTTCAAGATCAAATATGGAAACTACAAACGTCCAACGTTGACATCAACGATGTCGTTTTTAAGCTGTGATGCATTTTGCGAAAACCCTTGCCGAAATAACTGAAAAAAGTGGAATCAAGACTCTTGTGTATCGGTTGCTTTCTACAAGAACTATGTTCACGATGACGATGCTGCAAACAAACAACATCTGGATGTAAAGGCTGCCTAGACCCTGTAGGCCCTTCCCTCGCGATTGTGAGTAGTAAATTCGTGGTGATCTTTTCACGGAGTATTAATCAACGGAGTAAAGAAAAGAATGACGAAATAGCTAATTGTTTATTTCTTTTCTTTTGTGTCGGGAAAAGCTTTGATATACCTCAGTCTTACATCTTAAATGTTTTTGAATCTGGATTATACTTGTTCATCTTAACAGGATTGAGAGTCGGGAAATTAATAATAAAAATGGTGGTAAATGATCTCCAGTATAGCACATCACCAGAAACGACATTGTGTACTTTTTCACAAATGTGGTATCATCATCAATATAACATTCAGTTTGAAGGAATCAGAATCTGTATGGTAGGGTCCTGAATTGTTTTAATGTTTGTGTTTAAGATTGTACATATACTCAACAGACCGTTGAACAGCCATACAATGATAATCTTTGAAGATGACGGGGTGTTGGATCCACTGGGAGGGCGTCTATCTATATGGTACATCGTTGCAGTCACCCTTGACTATTACTCGACGGTGGTGCACGGGAGAAAGAATGAACAGAGTAATAGGATAGGTAGAAATAGTAATTAGTAAAGGAAGAAGTCAGAAAAGCTTTGCCAGGTTACATTTTCGTCCCTTCATCACAGACCTGTCCGGCTACCGTGGCTGCGGAGAAGTAAGTGTACTTCAAGCGGCATAGCTTTGAGAATAATTAGATCTTATTTGTAGCTGGCTTACAGCCTAGAAGGTTAGTTCTGATAGCCCCAGCTTGAAGGATATCAAGCAAAGAACTTCTACAACGATGTATGGTAAGGAATTCTAAGTACCAATGGTACAGGGGGAGAAACTGAACATATAACTTTAGAGGTAAATATGTGTTGATATTTCTTGTTGTTGTGAGCTCTAGTTCTGCTTGAAGCAAGAGTCACGTCTTGGTCGGCAGGAATGTTTACAAACTTGTTGGCGATCCTATATAGCATAGTCCTTCTGGTTTTCAGTGATTCCAATTGCAGGTGGTCTAGCATTGTGATGAAGCTGATGGTATTCTTATACCAACTCATGGTATACCTAGCAGCCCTTCACTGTAGCATCTCCAACTTGTGTATCTGATCCTTGGTATGGGGGTTCCAGACGGATGAGCAGTATTCGATGACTAGTTTCACGAGAGAAGTATGAGGCGCTCTTCATTTGTTCACAGCTGTCTTTTTTTAAGGGAATTGATGTAGTTCCAGAGCCTCTTTTGTTTCTTGGGTTGATGTTCTCGTTCCGGGTCTCCAACTTCTATGAGCTTCTCTGTGTATCTCCAGTATGCTTGCCTCTCCAGTTGCTGAACTTTAGTTTTGGACTCTAGATCCAAGCGCCTGTCTTTAACCTTCCCTGTAGCTTTCTGACGAGCGAAGAGTTTGTTGCGTCGTCGTTGTTGTGATTTCAGAGATCTGTCTATCCAAGGCTTGTTGATTTTGTTTCTAGAGATTAACTTGGAAAGGACATATTTGTCTATCAATATCTTAAGTTTGATCTCGCAGCTTTCCCATGTCCTGTTTGAAAAGAATTTATTCGTCTCTAGTAAGAATGGTTCGTAGTAGGATCGCGGCTCTCCGCGAATTTGATTGTTGTTTGCTTTCTTGTGCAGGTAAACATGATGGGGAGGCTTCTTTACCTTCATTGCTTTATGTATAAGCTAGACTCAATAAAGACTGCTCCTTGGTTCCAGGTACCTTGGATTAATTCACATTTATTGATGAGTGTCTTGTTGTTAGTGAAGAAGAGGTCAAGGATATTTCATGAAAATTATGTGAGTCTTGTACGTGCATCGGCAACTTGCTCCACATAATCATCTTTGGTAATCGTTAGTAGTTGTCGGCACTGTGGGCTGTTTGTAGCATGTGGCACCGGGCTATTGCTTTTCCATTCTACGTCTGGGGATGTTAAAGTCGTCTCCCAAATACACGTGTGCGCCCCGAGGGATCCTTCTCAAGATCTGGATTTGGTCTTAGAGGCTTGGGTCAGTTTTGGAAGATAGTTTGTAGAAGGATAAAGTGTAGAGATCGGATGCCCCTTTCACTTTGACTTTGGCCCATGCCATCCCACGGTTATTATTTCCGATGAGCTTTTCGGGTTCACTGCTTCAGTACTGATCCGAGATTAGTAAAAACACACCGCCCCCTTGTCTACCATCCGTACGATCTTTGTGATAAACTTTGAAGTTAACCGGGAAAACATCAGCTGACAGAACGCTTTTGTTTAGCCAGTATTCTATTCCAATAATGATGTTTGCTTGCGTTGATGCTATCATGTTGCTTAGCACTTCCTTCTTCTCGAGGCCTTTAATCGATTGACAATTTACGACAAGAGTTCTCAAATTTAGATCGAATCTCTGTCCAGGTAGAACATCTGCTGTAGATGCAATGCATTGTTTATGTGGTGATGATGTGGCCGTTGGATTGCTGAAAGTAATCTCGCTGCCTGTTTGAGCACAGTCACTTAGGAAGGAAAAGCTATTGCTGGATTCATAGAGGGTTGTGTCAAATATTCCAGATGAACAGTTTGGAACTTTCCATTGAAAGCACTCCCAACTTACGTTGGTCAAGTTACTCCATCTAATCTACCCATACATTCTTGGTGGTACCATACTTCACAGGTGTCTTAACAAACACAAGGTGTCGACCGTTTGCACGCTTTTATGTAGACTCCACATGGGAATATAATAACTCTGGGGCCAGGGTCTGACTCTTTTTGCTCAATCAACAATGCAATAGTCAGGTACACAAAGACTATTGTCTTTCTACATACTGTTATTATTTTGGGCTTGGTTAATCTCATGCTAGCTAGGAGATGGGTGGAGAGTGATAATTGTGGTTTATCAACGACAAGGAGAAGTTGTGTATTAATTGTTTCTTTTCCACATGGTGGAACGGTAAGTATTTTGTTTATGACTAGCAAGGATGTCATTGTACTTGGAAAGATAAGGTTGTAAGGGTGCAAATTTCTGTCGATCTATGAAGAACACATTAAGTTGGACAGGTGAACGATTAATTAGATTTATGGGGACTGACGCGTGTTTAAATAGCCGTAACGCACTGATTGGTAATGTCACTGTCTTGCGAACGGTGGTTCTTAACTGAAACTTCGTTTATTTAACTGGAAAGGGATAGGGGTTAACCTCCGATCTGTATCGAAACTGTCAATTCTAAAACTTCCCAGCGATAGGTATTTGGTAATCCAGTTTGGCAGACGGACTATATTTTTTTTTTTTTTTTTTTTGGCGCCTAATTCGGGCAGGAGTTATATTTAATTCGGATTGGTTACGCTGAATAAGGGAACGTGATTCCACAGGAAAAACTCTTGGTATAAATGTGCTTTTCGCAACACTTTTAACCAGTCGACACCATTTTCTGCAAGAGAAAAACAAAGGGAGGACTTCGGGTCGAATTTAGAAGTAATTCACTCGTAATTGGGATCTAAGGAATTGGATATCTGGAAAAATCTACGAACGCAATTCTAGCGGTAAAAGCTTGAAGACACAAGGTATTTTGCGTCAATCTCACGTAATTTCTTGATATCCATATGATGATTTGTTTGATTTATCTCCTTATATTTGCATGATTTATTTGGTTAGATTGATAGATCAACTTTCTTGATATGAATACAACTGTGCGAGTTCATCTATATGAATCTGTACACTGATATTCTTTATATAAGTTTGATGAATCGGTTGAACGTATAGTCTCGTTTGTTATAGGTAAATATGTATCTAGAATTTCATACCTTACTTTAGTGATATGAGTTTCGAGAATCCGTGTAAATTCTCCGATTTAGATAATGTCATATATGATAAAGACTTGAGTGCATATTGACGGAAATTAATGTTGTTAAGTCATGTGAAATTAATGTTGTTAGGTGTAGTGAGGTTTTATATGTGCTAGAGGCTTGAATGTGTGTATTCACTATAAACACCATGGTTGTAACATGTAAGGAATTTCATTCATTCACTTGTGTAATTAAGTCGAGGCCAGAACTGATGTCTCGGGGTGAGGTAATGTAAGCCAGTAATTGAAATAGCCATTGAGAAGTACATTAATCTTAGGGAACTAGGTTTGTTTATGGTCGGCAGTGTTTAGTTAGACCAGATGGCCGTGGTACCTGTTTGAATTCCGATAGAACTTATCTGACATTAACGAGAGGAGAAAATAATGATCTCTTCCTAGTAGAGTACCTAACGGAATACTCAGGCTGTCACTTTGTTTACTTTTGCAAGGTGAGATAGCTTCACCTGACGTGCCACTGAAATATCTACGTGACGTACCACGTACTTACAAAACCAAAGTGACCACACACAGTTGGAGGCCGAAAGAGGCGTGACACCTGAGAATTTGGAAAAAAGGGAAAAGTGGAAAGGACCCAGACTTACAGGCACAAGGAAGTCAAAAGAACGGTCGCAGCGAATTTGGATTGAACCAGCCATCATCAGGTTATGAATCTGTACAAGGCAGTGTTTTCGATCATTCCCTCGGTTTGATGATGAATTAGTTCTATCGCTTAACAGATCGGCTATTTGTATAAGCATATTTGCATTTGAAATTCGTTGACACTTAAATCGAAAAGTGTATCTTTCTAATGTAATGCATTATCACAGTTGTTTATGAATTTCATTAGTTATGAACTTTGATTAAATTTTATTGTTTTTACGTGTACGGGGGCTCGTGTCATTGTGTTCTCTCTCTCTCTCTCTCTCTCTCTCTCTCTCTCTCTCTCTCTCTCTCTCTCTCTCTCTATATATATATATATATATATATATATATATATATATGCTCAGATCGTTATCTATTCCATATATAAGTTTCACGCTTTATAGTGATATTTACTCGCTCCGGGCAAATTACACCGTCGGCGATCACCCTCTACATAACGATAACCCAAACCATACAACCCACCCCAACAAAGCTGGGGGAAGTTCGCCACAAAGGTGTTGTGATTTTTCACCTTAGCTACACTTCTGTATAAAGCTCACCACAAGCGCCGGATGTTTACACCTAAAAACATTGCATGATGGGATATTTAGGTCACTGACCTAATTACTGTGCAATGGAATTTTGTGAAGAAAAAAAAAACCTGTTTCCAGGAGTTTGCTGGTGAATGCGCTTATATATTCTTACTTAGGAAGCATTCATAAAGCAAAACTAAGCAATATGAATGTTGTAAAGTGTCTTTTGTCCATATATTATAGAAAACTCGGGAGAGAGAGAGAGAGAGAGAGAGAGAGAGAGAGAGAGAGAGAGAAGTAATCGCCGTGCAACCGGATATCCTTGGATTCCCCGATGTCAACATCGACGACAATTTTGTTCCACTGGTCGGTGAATATCTGCATGAAAACGGGATTAACAATCCCTTGCATACAATCAAATATAATTACGCTTAAAGTCAAATACGAATCCATAGTTGGTATGACTCTGATGAACCAATGCCAACTCGAGGCCAGCTTGGAATCAACGAATTAGCACGTGAAAACGCTCCATCACTGACTATGCTATCGGGTGTGAAATCATCCAGAGACTGTTTCTACAACGAGGAAATGGAATTTACCCACAAATCGATGGCGATAACATTCTCCGTCAATCATATCGAACCATCAACATTTACTCCAAAGGCGAAACAAATACCCAGACCGATATTCACCAAAAAAGTACTTGAACGTGTAACAATCTTTGGCGAAAACGAGAAGGATGGTTGACAACACAAAACATGGGCATCCTCTATCTAGGTCTAGCTTAATCTACAAGCGTGCAAACATTCTCCGTAAATATAAATATTCCCCAAGAAGATATTTTCTATGATTGCATGCCAATTGTACCAGTATAAAATAAAAAATACTTGCTTGGAAGTACATTTGCTTGTTGCACAAAGTCACGATGCGCCTTGATTAGGTCTACGCGTCGAGCAAATTGTAAGTTAATAATTAAAGATCTGTGATGGACCGTCAAGGCTATATAAACGAAACAATAACTGAAGCGAACCAACAGCTGCGAGGTGAATCCACCCCAAAAGACCCCTGTACTTGCTAAATATAAACACGCATGTGTTATCGCGTATGCAATATGTGGAGTCATCGCCGCGACCGCCGTTGGCCTATGAGTTGCCGTAATTGCGACCACAGCAACAATCATAAAGTACCCCAGTCGGAATTGTTGTCGTTAAGATTACATCAACAAATACGTGTTTATTGAGAAATTCTCACTATAGTGCAAATCAGTATCAAAAGAAATTAGTAAACTATAGTCGGTGGCCGAGTTCAAGACGGTATTGACCAAAATGAAAAAACAAAACTTCCTACGACTCCGCGAAAAAATACAAAACAGTAAGGCAGAACCCAAACAGGCATGCGGTAGAAACTGAGGTTGGCGAAGTGGAAATTTACAGCCAAATTCTTTCCAGGCGATCTCCAAAACCACAGACGCCACTCCACTTTGGACATCATGTTTTGTCGCTTACGAGTAAAGTTAGAAACAGTTAACCCTAATCGGTATCATTAACCCTAATCGGCAACAGAAATATGAAACTACTATTCTCGTACTTCTGCAGGTGTCATAATTTTCCATTTCTACGAACTATCACACATCTACATGGGTTAGATGCAGAAGAAGTGAAGAGACAGAATGTCAAACTTGTATGATATTTATCTGGTCAGGCATTGTTACGCTTGCCCCAGATCACCAGTACTTTGAATAATGAGCAATTCTGAATACTGTTCAATAATGACCCCCAGCAGATATTTATATCAGTATGTAATTACTTTTCGGAAGAAAAATTTCAGTTACTTGCATTTGTAAAAAGAATTCCAAGTGTCTCAATTTCCAGGAACCATCGTCCTAAAATGATCAATTTTGGTCAAGCATCCATTGTAGAGAGCCAAACACGGACCAAAAGAATTGAAACATATCTAGGTCATTGCCCAGAATAGATTTCGATCAATCAGTTGTTGTCTCGGCATTATCAGCTTTACAAATAGATTAAAACACCATGCATTGTGTGAAAGTTTATGGGAATAGGCACAGACACTTAAAATACTAGTTTCGCATGTAAATGAAAGTTAGCGACATTTTTCTTGTAAAACGTAATTAGATACTTATAGCAATATCTTCCGGCATCATCCATTTGGCATGACAACGTATAATAAAGCTTCAGTCTTGTAAATACTGGATACCTCCGGCATTAGTAACATTGCCTGACCAGATGAAAAATAAAAAATTAACATTGTGTATCTCCTAACTTCTCAGAGGTCTGGATGTGAGATAACTCGTTCACAGGAAACTTTCTCCGCATTATTATGACGCCTGAATTACTGAAAATTGTCTCTGCAAATGTGAACACGATTCAGAAGCAACATAATAGGTTTACAATATTTACTCATTTCATTATCAAGTTTCCGTCAGGTAACTGTGCAATAGAAAACGAAATCTATTGTGCTCATATGAAATCTTATATCAAGCAATATGTGGTTTAATGACCAATAAGGGGACACAAACCCTTAAGAAAATACAAAAGGCGAGAACACACACACACACACACACACACACACACACACATATATATATATATATATATATATATATTGTAACAGGGTGTCGTGACGACTAAAGTGCGTCCCCTCTGTTAATTGATTTGGCGGTCGTTATCTAGGATAATCTCCCTCGATGTTATTGCCCAGTGTGAATAGATAGATAGAATATTGACAGAGAACTAAGCAAGACTATTGAAAAGAAATAAACAAATACGAGCCCCCTTAAACAATAAAATAAAATAAATTTAATTAATTAATACATAAGATAAAATTGCAATTACAATCCAACCGATTTACATTAATGGAATTTAATAGCAGTGTTCAATTTGCAGATTCGTTCATCATAGTAACGAGTGGTGAAAAGAGTACAATGTCCACGCCTGACTTGCATCAGCTGGCGTCGTTCTCTCTTGACTTTGTGTATTCCACATCTAGCGTGTATGCTTGGTTCTTCCTCTTGACCCTTCTATTCTGAACTCTCTATTTGCGGACTGTCCTCGTCGGGTTTCTCTCGGGAGGTATATAGAAAGCTGTTCCCTTAAATGACAAGGTTACGACTAAAGCTATATATATATATATATATATATATATATATATATATATATATAATCTCTCACTTTCGTTATTCAGAGACGTAAATAGCTATCCACACTGCATAAATTCTGACATAATGTGACCTTAACAATTAAATTCCTTACAAATATACTGTATTTGAGGTAAGGTACAATCGTTATCTATAGTTACAAATGACCATTGCAATATACCAAGGCTGACCTTAATTAACAGTTCATCGCTCTTGCCCCACGCCTGGCTAGAAATTAACACGTGTGGTGTTTACAAACAATACTGCCGTATATATTCGCATACGTTACTATACGACTTCTTACACCTAGCTAGCCAGTTCCATTCAAGAAGATAAATGCTCGGTTACTATTGTATAAGATTCACTAAATTCTAGCTTACAGTAACCAATAACCTTCAAGACCATTTGAGCATTACAAAATCATATATAAAAATGCAATTATCATTAACTCACGATAAACTGTATCATCCTACAGACAAAGGAAATTCATTCATATAAGCATAAGAAATTCTACACATTGGATATTTGGGTTACATCACAAATCCGTCAATTCTATCAATGAACTAATAACTGTTAAATTAAAGAAATAAATTGCAAAACACTGTAACATATCAACAGAGTCCTATGAAATACTACACATTTGCATAAAACCAAACAACAAAATAGAAAATTACATGGAAATTAAAATTGCATACCTTAATGCTGTTTCTTTTCCACACAAACCATGCGTCCTTTCCTTTCAAGAGAGCTATCTGGCCTCTTTACTTTGCTTAACGAGGGAAAACTCTATTCTCAGGTTTCCACCGGAGTCTCAAATTCGACTTCTCGCAAGCAAGATTGGACTTAAGAATTCTGAGCCAAGTCGCTACCTTAAATTCAGATTACTTCCAAAGTGTACGCCTTAATTTTAACTGACCGATCGAAAGCAACTGTTCCTAAATTTTTCCCAAAATAATCATGTCTTTCATCAGTATCTGACAGCCTAGAATATGCTTCAATTAGCTTTCCTTTGAAGATCAGTTATTCGACATAAGGTCCCCTCCACAGATACGGTCGGTAATTCTAATGTACTCTCTGCCAATATACCGTTATGATGACTGGGTCAATTCCACTGAAACTTAAACGTAGGCCTTTTTATGTTTCACAAATAAAACAAGGGAAATATCAAAGTGAACTTTCTCAAAGACTTTTCTGTGGCTTGACTATGATAAAATTTTAATGCACAATTTATTCAACTTTAGGATCCAATACTTCTTCAAAATTCGACACATTTCACACACACACACATATATATATATATATATATATATATATATATATATATATATATATATATATATATATATATATACATACACATGCAATCTAATATATTTTATCTGATACTATTAACACTTTCATTTCTAAAGTTTGAAATAAGGAGTACTTGTAGTATTTTGGTTTATATTCGTGTATAGGCATATACGTCTCGTTAGACCGTGTGCTGCTTAATGTTTCGATTCACCACTAGTTTCTTGTCACCACAGCAAGCTGCAGGAGTAACAGGCGCCTCAAATGTCCTCGCCCGTCTTCCTCCGTTTAAAGATGTCACCATTTGCTACAAGCAGCATACGTTTCATTTATTTCAAATCTATAGTCTTTAAGCAAACGCCAAATATGTGACAGTCATATCCGCCTCGAGTGTTCCTGGGTTGTGAAATTCCCTTCTATGACAGAGTTTATTGTTTTTCGTATACTGTGCGTACTTGTACTTGCGGACAGAATTGATGAATCCTTTTGGCTTAAGTAGCAGTTGATTTTTGCGATCTCAGTTGGGGTGTCTTTATGCCGTACGTTTGTAACTTAACAATCAATCAAGATCCTTTTAGGGAAAAACAAGTTTTCGTCTAAATAGGGATTTCTTGGGTCGGAATGAAAACCTTATTTGATAAATCTTGAATACAAATACATGTTGACTGCGATTAATGTTTTTTTTTTTCCTCAGGCTCAAAGAGTAAAAAAACAAAAAAGGGGAATGACACACACTTACATAGTCACAGTCGTCTTGAAACAAAGAATGCCTGAAAATATACACTATGATGAAGGAAATGATGTACCACAATAGAAGAGTCAAAGATGCGTTGGACAAGCAAAACAATCAAATACTTTTCAATCTATCAGACAGAAAGGTGTCTGTCGTGGAAATGTTACCAGAGCACTCAAAACTAGAATGTGGAAGTATTGCACACAAATTTAAACCAGAAAATTGGTCGTCGTTTTACTTAAGATAGGTCACTGTGGCTACATCTTTCGGTAGATAAGTAAAATCATATCTAGAGAAACAAACACCATATTACTACGCGACATTAAGCGCAGCCCTTACTGTTGCATACAGCAGGCTTTAGAAAAAAAACTATTTATGTTTACAGTTGGTTCTCCATAAAAGTTTGATACTGGAAAAATTTCAAGCTGATATGTTCAGGTTGTTTTGCTCAGTTCATGATCGATTATCTGGCCTTTTGTAGTAGTGACCACTTTCCTATATTCTTGAGAAGCAAGACTGACAACTCTTATTGGTCAATGCAGATATGAAAATAAAACAAAGCAGATTGGGGAACAGTTTAATCCCTCTGATAATCAACTTTGACACATGATCTTTTCGTAAAGGTAACGGACGAAATACTCTTATTTACCGCAATGCTACTATTTAATGTAGCTTGAAATACAATATCCAAACATTCGGCCATTCCTAAAACTGTCAACAACCACATTTTGATAATGCTTACAAAGATGCAGTCTGGGAACGGAATAGATCCTTAAAATTATCAACACAATCTAAGAGCTAGAATCTGAATAAGCAATGTATATAACGAATTAAAGCAAACTATACCATTGGAGACAGCAAGATGAAAACATGGAGATTTTTTATCTCTGGGTTTAACTCTCTCTCATCTATTAGATCAGTATGGAGTATGATACGGAAAATCAGTGCCCTACCCCATCATCATACATTAAAAAAACTAAACAAACATAAAATAAATAATATAAACCTGTTGGAAATACTTAAAGAAATGTGATGATTTGATCATGAACGTACCAGAAATTTCAAAATCACAGATTTGAAAAAAAAAAACTCTTTTCAAAGGAACCATTCCGAAAACCTAAAAGCAAAAGGTTCATTTAAAATTAAAATCTGCTGACTGAAGATTATACTACATCTTTCGCTGTCAGAGAGCTACCAGGGTCCCTTTATCGAGCTCATTCATCAGGAACAGATTATATACACTAGCAATTGGTAAAACACACGAAATAAACCCACAAAATATTTTTTTTCAAAAGCATTCGAAATCTGGAGACTTCTTACCGTCGGGGCGAGTAGCAACAATAATACCAGTCCCTAATCCTGGAAAGGATCATGACAACCCTACCAACTACCGTCCCATGTCACCAAAAAATTGTATATGCAAAACTACAGACAAATAATAAGTGGCAGACGACAGAGAAGAACGAATGACCATTAAGTCAGACTTGAAGCATGTGTTAGAGAAGCTTTCTTAAAGAAATAACATATCTCATCCGTCTTTCTAGACTCGGAGAAAGCATATGACACCACATAAATGCTCGGCATAATTAATAACCTATATAACCCAGGTACAAAGGGCTACACACTAATCTCTACGTCCAATTGTTTAAAGATTGCAATTTCTGAGTTAAGGTAGATACCACCCTTTCTGGTAGCTGTCGTCAGGATAATGATAAGGTAGATACCACCCTTTCTGGTAGCTGTCGTCAGGATAATGGTAAGGTAGATATCACCCTCTCTGGTAGCTATAACAATGTGTTTGCCTCAAGACAGCATGTTGTTAGTTACTCTTGTTAGCTGCAGATCAAAGAATAATTTGGGCGAAAGAAACGGAGTTTAAATTCTCGAAATCTAAAACTATTATCACTTTTGCCTAATACATAGAATGTTCATGATGCCCCCAAGTTCTTCTTTATCGCTGTTGTGGAGGAAACCAAATTTGTACGACTTATTTTTCACCGTATCTAACTTTTCTTCATCGTATTAGATACCTCAAGTATAAATGAAAAACAAAGCCTTGGATTTTAAACGAATCGTAGCAAACAGAGATTGGGGAGAAGATCGGAAGGTCTTACTCAGGCTACACGCGATGTTAGTAAGTTCTGAACTCGACTATGACTCAAGTTAGTACAGATTGACAATTAAGACATTAGGTGTCAGCCTATGAGATGAAATGAGAAAAGAAATCGATTTTCCCTTTATACCTGAAACGCGTGTTTTCTAAGTAAAGTAAATAGAGTAAGTGCAGAGTGTTTGAAAATATATCACTTTAAGGTCAAAGTGAACATTTAACCAACTGAAACAAACACGCTTTCAAAAGCTACAAAATTAGCTCAAACGATTAGCAGTGACTTAGCTCTCAATGATGACAACGCTAAAATTAATTTAAGGGAACCTGAAAAAGCAATTGATACAGCAAATAACAGATTTGCATTGAGAAAAGTTGATAACCAGATTTTAAACACATGTTGATTTTAAACACATAAAGATTTAACAGAGACAGTCAGAGAGATAACGTAAGCAAAACAAGGTGAATGAAAGCACGATTAGATCAAAGAAAACATCGTACGTCATAGGCTTTTAGATCTGAGTAATAATATCACACAATGCAAGATGTTATAGTCTCCTAGTTCTACAACAAATAACATGCAGAGGTTGAACAATCGAAAACATTTCCATTAGAGAAACGAAAAGAAAAAACTCGATAAAAGCAAAAACGAGTTTGACTAAACACAAATACTAGTTTGGATTTTCCCATTATCCAAAATATATCTAAAAATTTAATTAAGTTTAGGATTGGAAATCTAAAGTTTCTTGTTGAAACTGGTAGATTGGCTAATGCTTCCTATAATGAAAGATATTGTACAATCAGTCAGTCACAAGAAATAGGTAATGAATAACATTATCTTATGTCATGTTCTTATTTTATTGGTGCAAGACAAACATGTAGACCTTTTTTTTATATTTTCAGAACTAACGTGTATAAATACCACATTTTTACATTTCCAAGAATAAGGTTTTTGAATATAACCTTTTAATGAATACACAACTCTCGACAAATATTAAAAAATTTTTAGATTGTGGTTTCCGAATGTTTTTAATCCCTGTTAAGCATCATGTCATGACATCGTAGGCTATATTCATGTTATTTTTCTTATATATCTCATATGTTGTAAACTGTACAATTTGAGTGTAATAAAGTGTGTGTGTGTATGTATATATATATATATATATATATATATATATATATATATATATATATATACGTTCTTTCTTTAAAATCGTAATCCTTTCTACCATCACCCGGCAAGTATATCGATTACTTTCAGGTTTACATTGCTTCAGCAATTTTGTGTATGAAGGACTAATCGATTATTAGACCCGGTTTTATCTGTAAGTCTGTATTGTGAGATGGATGAGTCATTAGAAAATTAATTAGAACAGAGGCTTCTTACCTAGTGGCATTTTCTGCAAATTGATTTTGTTCTTATGAGTCATTCATAATTGTACTCATGAAATATTGTCATAGTTATAACTTTAAAAAAATGAAGAAAAAATCTTATCTTTAGTAGCCCAGTGGGCCATTTTAGTAAGCCCAGACCCAATATTTTAGCAGTCGCTGGGTTCCTTGGCCAAAATGTGTTGAACGATGATTGATTGTTAACCATCGGTCTTTTGTTTGCTAAATTTAAAGGTGAGAAAGCTCGACGAGAAGCTTGTACGTATACTGTGGAAATATCATTAATGTACAGTATGAATATCGGCTGTAATTATTGATATGGTTCAGGTAACCATGGAAACAATTATTCGGCGTATAGTTTGCTTAATTTGCCTCCAGTTATCAGGAAACTGTTAACTCTCTCAATGACAAAGTCTGCAATATTAAAAAAGTGGATGTTTTTTTCTTAATAGCCCCAAGTGAATTGGTCCATAAACGTATGACAAAAGATAAAGAAAACAGTAGAATGTCTTTGCCAATTTTCTTACATCTATGAGCTGTTAATATGAGGTTTTAAGATCAAATTATGACACAGAATCGCAAGATGAATATCTTGCAATGTAGGATAAAATACAAAATAAAGCAACAAGAAGTTACTGCAGATAAGAATAACTAAGCATTCAGTGCGATTTGGAGGGTGAAGTTGATGACAATATACAAAATGAAAGTTTTATGACAATTTTAAGGTGTCCTTCACACCCGCTGTTTACTTAAGCTGTACTTTGGGTTAGTCTTTTTCACATGATTTGATGTCCTTGGTAAAAAGGTTAAAAGGTGCAGTAGACCGCTGCTGCTACTACTACTACTACTACTACTACTACTACTACTATTGCTACTACTTCTACTACTTTGGATTTAAGTCATATGTCGCTTGCAGCATTCACGACTTTAGAAATTACACGCTTTTGCGTACTACATAACTTTTTCGATTGACCGCTATTATTGTCACGGTACCAATGCAAGCCGCAGAAAGCTGAGGTGCCCCAAAACGGTTCTGTCTATCCACTTCATTCCAAGGCTGTTACCATCTGTACAGGTTTCGCGCTTTTTTTTGTTTCAAAGCTATGCCCAGTTACCTATTTTGTGCTGAGTGGTCCGTAATCTAACGCCAAACATGTGATAGTCACATTCGATTAAAATATTTCTGAGTAGTGCATTGTCCTACTGTACAGTTTGTACAGTTCGATATTTTCCCGTGTACTATGTGTACTTGTATTTTTCCAAAAATAATTAACCAGACATATTAGCCGATGAATTTTGTAATCTCACTTGGGATGTGGCGACGCCGTTAGTTTGTGCAGCAGCTTGCCAGTAAGGGTCTTTACAGGGCCAGTTTTTGCCTGAATATGGCTTTTGGGGTCAAAAAGAAATCTACAGAGGATGAAATGTTTCCCCATTGTTTATGCCACTCTCTAATACCTGAAATTTCGTCCATTTTTCTCTGATCGGACTGTTCCTACTTGGCGGTTCACGTCCTTTAGAATTGGAAAAATGAAATAGTTTTGAATTTCGATACTGAGCGTACGTATATGAGAAAAACAAATATTCCTATCGTCAGGTATAAATTGCCTTTCTTCGTTGTTTTTATGATCTTAATCGAATGTTAGGGGCATTTTTGGCAAATTGTCTGAGTTCAAATTCATCGTTCCTGGTTCCAATCAGTTTTGGCAACTTGAGAGTTGTGTATCAAGAGGGGATTTTATGAGGAAAGTATAAGATCTCCGGTGCAGCCCTAACAAGGGCTGTTTTACTTAAGAAGGCTGTATCTCCCAATCCTTAGGTCCGACTCAACGTACTGTCTCGCCGTCCTCTTCTTGCTGTATATTTTGCCTCTGGAAGTTGATTACAGTGTGTGTAGCTAAACCAGTTGCTGCGCCGCGTCAAGAAGACTTGGAGTAGTTGCTGTTTGAGTCCATGTAATACGATCGCATAACTCGTACTCAGAAATTCCACTGATCAAGCGTTGGCATGACCTTTTGTCCAGTGAACGCCTGGTGATCGGAGTTCAGATTGCCAAGGTGGGTGGGGTTCTGTTGCGCTGTGCTGATGTTCTGTTGCCTTTCCTTCTCTTCACTCTCTTCCTTCTTATTTTCGTTCTGGTTTTCAGTGTATAGTCGTTGAAATGATGTCAGGCGAATTCTTGTTCTCCCATATCAATAACAGTGTGGTTCTTTTTTGCCTTCTCGAAGGCTGAAACCGCTGGCTTGAGCATTTTCAAGGGTTTTGAAGGCCCTCGATACAGGCGCGGTAATAACAGCTAAGCCTTGAATCCGTCCAAATACGACGCCTTGGTTTCTACGCCTACGGTCTTTTCTGTTGCTCCCTCTATCGCTGATGTGTTGTTCCTTGCTCTACTCGCCGAGACTCAAGTAGACCGCTGCAAAGAGATGGTGATATACAGTGCATGCACTGTAGACTGTGTACAAATATGGCGATATATAGTGCATGCAGCTGTAAACTGCTACACAAATCTGGCGTTATTTAGTGCATGTAGCTAGCTGTTGACTGCTACACAAAAATGCGATATATAGTGCATGCAGCTGCATGATACATCAAGTTCGAAACGGGTGAGCTGTTGCTAAGTAAACTTTGTTACGCCATCTCTTTGTGTTTGTGGGGTTTTTTTTATTCCTTTTTGAAGCTTTAATAATTTTAGTCATATTACTACGATGTCTGCATTATGGCAGTTTATAACACTGGGCATCATGCCGTAGACATGTAACATCACGTTATCCTGACATCAGGCCGACCAGTCCTAACACAAACATCTTAATGCTGAACGTGAAGCGAGGCAGCTGCTAGTACCATTTTTTATAAGTCTTTGGTATGTCTCGGCCAGGGGTTCGAACCCGCGACCTCCCGCATCCGATGAGGACGTTCTAACCGTTTAAGCTACCGGAGTGGTCTATCTGTAAGATTCTATTAACATCCCATGTAAAAAGAAAATGACACTTTCCAGTCTCAATAAACTTGAATATTGGGACTTGCAAATTTTTGCATCAAAACTCTGAATTGTGACATCTCTCTCTCTCTCTCTCTCTCTCTCTCTCTCTCTCTATATATATATATATATATATATATATATATATATATATATATGTGTGTGTGTGTGTGTGTGTGTGTGTGTGTGTGTGTGTGTGTCAGATTATTTACGATTGGCAAATACTAAGGTAGGTTTATCGGTAAATCTCTGACATGGTGATGTTTCAAGTGCATGCGAGGTAAAAGAAATAAGCCTTAAAAAACAAATTTGCCACGTACTCCGGTATAGATTAGAGATTAGAGGCGACAATATGCTAATCCGAAGTCTTTGTACGTTAATGAAAGGCCAGCTTTAAAGGCAAATTTCTCTGTAACTAAATGCTTTAAAAAGGTAAATTAAGAAAGATTATATTATTGTCATGATTAATTCTATTCGTTTGTATAAATGATCTATAAAACTCCATTTCGATTAAATTAAATACGTAGGTTTTAACGGCAGACCTGAATGATATATACTTCAAATTCTAATTTGTTAGACATTTCATGTGCATAACGACGACATTGTACACGTTGGTTGACTGGATCAGGAGACAGCTATTTCATTACTACGACTTCTATGGAAACAGCCGAGCAACATTTTGTACACCGCCCGATACGCACGGCAGAGCAGGGATAGTGCGCCATATGCACAATATTCAAAGCTACAAATCAAATTTGCTTTTTGGTTCGCAATATTTCTTCGCAATAAGACGTCCAGACCTTTTGCATAATAGCAATAGCCGGATACCAAATAAAGAATCAATCGTCTTTATACTGATGATATATTTGGACAATATACTCTACTATTCCCAATAAAATAAGAACAATTAGTTCAAGAGCTACTCATTGCATGTACAATATTAGATAATTAATTTAAAAAAAATATATATATATATATATATATATATATATATATATATATATATATATATATATATATATATAAAAATAGAACTTTATTGCATTATAACCGATTGGCCATCAGCAAGTATATATTTACATATATATTTGTTACAAAGATTGATGGGGACACGTTTAATACAAAATGAAAAGCAAACCTGTCTAATTTACTAACATTCAATGGATACAAAAGATATATACTTACCTATATGCATATATACGTGTACATTATATACGTATATGCATATACCCATACACATGCTTACTTAGACACACATATGTATATGCACAAACATACATGCATACATACATAAAAAGTAGGATTAGTGTGATCCGCATTTATGCACATAAATATCCATACTTGCGTTCAAGTATACATGCTGTATGATACGAAGTAACAATACAACACGTTAATTTGTGACTAGCAAAATATTCCAAAATCACATGTGTGACCTTCAGTACAAGCTTCTTCGGGAGAAGACACAAAAGTGTCATCAATATATAAACATTATTCAAGATGCTTTACTTCTCCAAAATTAAGAGTTTATGTACTTCTTTCTTAGCGGCAAATAACATCGGCATTCTAAAACAAAGGCTATTAATCTTCCAGCACGTTTCAATAATTACAAATTCTTTGATCTAGTTGGGTGCTATGGTCTCTTCCAATGAACATGTAAAGTATTGGCAAGAATCCTAATTTTTTTTAAACGGATTTTCAAACTTTTGTCACTGTTACTATCTCTAAATAGTTTCTTATGGCCAAACTTTTAGTTCTGCAACAGGAAAGAATCCACTGCTTGGCTAAAATAACGAATTTTTCTTTTCAAAGGGCCAAATTCAGAAATATTACAAACTGAGTTATAAGAAGCTCCAAAACTGAGCAATTTAACAAATTAGCTAATAAGCTCCAAGCTATTAATATAGGTCCAAATGTCAAGTTGAATGTAACCAACACAAATACGAAGACAAAACAAGAAAATTGGAGTATCTATTTCTGGTTCATAATAACCAATATTTCAGTCTTGATAAAGCAAACTTATTTAATAAGTAATTTTCTGAACAAACTTTGGTAGATGATACTTCCATTACCCCACCTTCGATAAATCTTACTGACCATGGCCTAATCATAGTCACATTAACATAAATTACGTAGAGGACGATTTTTCAATCCTCAACATCGGTAAAGTAAGGGGCCTGATATGAGTCACAGTGGGTTACGTAAACCAAGGCACTTGGAAATTAAT
Organism: Megalonaias nervosa; assembly: GCA_016617855.1. Lineage (NCBI taxonomy): Eukaryota > Metazoa > Mollusca > Bivalvia > Unionida > Unionidae > Megalonaias > Megalonaias nervosa. The sequence continues at coordinate 10,866 of JAECUM010009494.1, read as the reverse complement.
GCGATATTTATAAGAAATCTTCCATAATTCGCTCCAATCTTCATATTTTCTAACATCGTGAAAACAGGCTAATGTTAATCCTCTTCGTAAAAATAAATCAATTAATGGTTAGTTGAATTTAATCCATGTAAAATCGAACCAATGGCCATATCCAGAAAATCTCAGAGGGAGCATCACCTACAAGTTTTGTTAAATATCACGGCTATGAGGAATGTCACTTTTTCATACGCTTGGACCTGATTTTAGACGAAACCTTATCTTGGTATGTAACTACAAAGGAATTAACTGCAAAAGCATGGTAAACGTTAGATATACTGAGAGGTTATAAATTCCAACTTGATAGAAAATAATAAAAACGTCTTATTTGACCTATATAAGACCTTTTTTGAAGTAGGATCCTATTACTGGGATAGCTGCACCCCAGTGTGAAAGAGATGAAATAGAGGAAGAAAACAAAAATCCAAACTGAAGCAGGTAGAACCGTTTATTGGGCAGTAAAATCTACATCATATGGTACAGCTTTGGAGGAGACGAAATATGATAGATTTTAAACAAACATCAACGACACCTAAACTCACATGTACTGAACATACAAGAGATTTTTAAAATAATTTAAAAAAAAAAATAAAACACTAAGTCAACTGACATGGACCACATAATTTAACAGTCCCAATCGTAACCCATCAATTAATTAACAACCGAAGTTCGATAATTGAATAATTAATATTATTTCTTTTAGAAAAGGGTATAATTGTCCCCACCGTAGCCGAGCAATTAACAGCGGTAGTTTGATAATTGATTTAAATTTATTGCTGAAATAAATAATAACGTGTGTAAATTGTTATGAATACGAGTGAATACCTATTTGAATATAAAACGACATCTGTTTTCTTCACGTCTTCGATAACCTCGATATATGCTTAGTTACAATTACGGTTGATGCTGGAAAACGGAGAAAATATGTAAACGGAAACTGTATACACATTATTGTACAGACAGACAATATTTGGCCATTGCATTCTGTAGTTATAGATAAAACAGTACCTGGTTTTTCGTGTTTTCTAATATTTTGATCGACCATAAAGTATATCGGTTACGAAGATCTGTAATAAAAGTTGCATGTTAATGTACACAATCAGTACGTCATTGCATGCTGTTAGCAAAATCAAGTCCAAAGTACCACCGTTATTGAATCTTGATGTAATCGTGTTCATAACAATACTTCATAAATATTTTCTACTCACGCATCAGAACACGTGAATAATGGAAAACATTGAAAATGATAATCCAGTTTTCTTTGGTTGCAACTAGAATTGCTAAAATCAGATCGAATTGAATACTATTGCCCCTTTGTTTGGAACAGCCTTGAGTTGTAAAATTTATATGTTTATCGACTAAAGTTTGCTGTATTTAAGATAAGATTTTAGAGAGAATACGTTAAAATGCATACTGCTTTACTTTTTGCCACGAAACCGAGGACGTAAAATGAATATTTCTATTTTTACGGATGACTTTATGGAATATGCATCGTATGCCGTCTAACTCAGACTGACAATCACTTCTGTTCTGTAGCAAGTGCTTTGACAAGCAAGATGCTAAATGAAATATAAAGTTTGCGAAGTAATTTAAAAAGAAGAAAGAAGAAAGAAATTTAATAATAAAAAACAATAGAGGCAAACACCAGGTGCGCCTCATCTTCAGTGCTGTTACAATTTGAAAAGTTCTAAAAATATATCAAACCTGAATATATTTTAGATGCGATTTATCACTCTCACTATCGACAATTCTCATTATGTACTATAACACAAACCTTTAAGGTTTATAATTTCAGCTTTATTTATTTCTTTATTTGTTGTTTATATGAAATATAATTTGAAGACGGTCAGAAAGCGCAATTCTTTCTTTAACCTAACCATTGAACCTTTCTGCTACTCCTCATGAATTCGGCACAATATAAAAAACGCACAAAGACAATAGTAATATACCATTCAATATATGAAATTAAATATATAACATGAAATGTATAAACTAAGTTTTGAAAACAAGTGATTATCATATTTTCTTAATGTAGATAAGAACAGCAACTTTTTCTGTATGTTTGAACAATGACTTTGATAATACTGCCACAACTATCTAATAAATGTCCTCAGACCTTATACGATCGACACATTCCAAACAAAAGATGTCAACAAGTATGTAGCAAACATGTAGATAATAATGAAAAACTTACTGTATCTTCAAAATGGAGCAGAACACATAAATATAAAGAAGGCAGTCAACTGAGGCGTATTTTTAGCTGAACTAGGATGATTTAAACATAAAATTCTTCATAGTATCCTCACTATAAACACATTTAAAAAAAACCAAAACAAAACAAAAGTGATGTGTCCGACACTAATGTATGGTACGTGTATTCTGTAAACAGTAACTTTATACATAACGGCATTTATTTGGGGACTGTCAAATAATTCAGACTTTTTGTAATAATTTAGTCATGTGGATAAATAATGTATGTGACCTGTGAATAATTTAGCTTTTCTAAAGAGAAAGTACTTTTCGAGGCAATAAGTCAATACTCGTTTATAAGTCGATTCGAACTTCGTACTTTTCGAGGCAAAAAGTCAATACTCGTTTATAAGTCGATTCGAACTTCACACAGACACACACACACACACACACACACGCGCGCGCGCGCACACACACATACACATTATGCAACGGAAAGTTCAGGGTTTATGTTGTTTGTTCTACTGATCGCTCTTAACGAACTACATAGACGAAGACGCATAATGCGATGGAAGTTATAGGTCTATGTAGTTTACATTTGGACTTTACTTATAAGCGAATACATAGGGCACATGAAATCTTATTCTCTTTCTTTACAATGACTGATTAAATATTTGTTATCTTTACTTTCTGTTTTCAGAAATAATTAAACCATTGTAACTGATAAGTTAATCGCTTAGAGATAATGTATACAAATTGGAAAATAAGAAACAACTACAGTTTTGTAAAAATCTGGTGCAGATTTCATCAGCTACTGTGTGATAAAGTGTTCATATTTAGTAATTCAGTTCCATATGACCTTTGTGTAGCAAAGTGTTCATATTTAATAACTCATTTGTATAGGACCTTTGTGTAGCAAAGTGTTCATATTTAATAACTCATTTGTATAGGACCTTTGTGTAGCAAAGTGTTCATATTTAATAACTCATTTGTATAGGACCTTTATGTAGCAAAGTGTTCATGTTAAGTAACTCATTTGTATAGGACCTTTGTGTAGCAAAGTGTTCATATTTAATAACTCATTTGTAAAGGACCTTTGCGTAGCAAAGCGTTAATACTTAGTGATTATTCCGGCGGTATAAATGGGTGGGCAGACTGGGCTTGTTAGCCTTGGTAGGCAGCCAGTCTAAGAGAAGGAAAACTCTGACTCTAAACCCGGGCAGATGGAGCTTGTTAGCCTTGTCAGGCAGTTCGTCTAGGAGAAGAAACTCTGATTTCAAACCCACGATGTGCCAAGGAGTGCTGGACAGTCTTGGGGCGTGACGACCCCGGGTCCACGGACACCCCGAGCATCCAGCATGCATGCCTCAGCCAGAGAGCTCACCAGACTAAATGTTAGCATAGTTGCCCTCCAGGAAACCAGGCTCGCCTCCAGCAGCTGTCTGAAAGAGGAAAACTACACCTTCTTCTGGAAGGGTCGAGAACCTGACTAGCCCCGCCAGCATGAAGTTGGCTTCGCCATCAAAAACGCCCTCCTGGCCTCGGTTGAGCCTCCCTCAGGGTGCACTGAGCGTCTGTTGTCCATCCCCCTTGCCACTGCAGCAGTTCTTGTCAACATCCTCAATGTCTACGCCCCCACCCTCAAGTCTTCAGAAGACACAAAGCAGTTCTATGGGCAGCTGGACGAACAGATCAAAGGATGCCCTAAAGACTCTAATGCCGGAGTATGTGCGGACCACGAGTCATGGACTACCTGCCTCGGATATCATGGCACTGGAAAGACCAACAAAAACAGTCAGAGACTGCTGGCGCTGTGCACCTACCATGACCTGTGCGTTACAAACACCTTCTTCAAGTTTAAGCCACAACACAAAGTGTCATGGAAACACCCCAGGTCTCATCGCTGACACCAGATCGACTTGGTCATCACCAGGCCGTCTGCCCCGAACAGCGTCCTCTCCACCAGAAGCAGCAGGGTGCGCCTACAGCCACATCGCTACACCGCTCCAAACCAAAAGGTCGCCCTCGCATCAACACTGCGCAGATGTCGGTCCCCTCCAAGGTGGAGTAGTATGTGTCCTCCCTGGACCAGGCTGTACAGGACCTGCCAGAGCACTATGCCACAGCCAAGAGGAACGCTACGAATGGTGCCATCTACAGCACAGCCATGTACACTTTTGGCAAGAAGGAACGGCCCAGCCAGGACTGGTTCAACGCGCACCTTTCAAGGATGGAACCAGTAATCGAAGACAAACGAAAAGTCTTCATAGCTTACAAAAATGCCCTAATGAACGGACGCTTGCAGCACCACCCAACGCATCGTTAGACAGTGCGCGAACGAGTACTGGCAGCAACTGTGTGAAGGAATCCAGCGCAGTACCGAGTCTGGAAACATCCAAGGCATGTACAATGGCATCAAGAAGGCCCTAGGCCCTACAGTGAAAGGGGTCGCACCCCTGAAATCTCTGACAGGAGAGAAGATCACAGACCGTGAGCAACAGATGGGCAGATGGGTGGAGCACTACTCAGAGCTGTACTCCCGAGAAACATCAGTCACCAGCATACAGGAACTGCTCACCATTAAGGAGCTCGACAAAATCTCCACCTTAGAGGAGCTCAGCAAAGCCATCGACTCGCTCCCAAACGACAAAGCACAAGGCAGCGACAGCATCCTGCCTGAAGCCATCAAACGTGGGAAAGCAACAGTGCTTCATCCACTGCATAAGCTACTCTGCCTCTGCTGGGAGGTAGGAACAGTCCCCCAAGACATGCGCGAAGCCACCATTGTCACCCTCTACAAAAACAAGGGCGACCGCAGTGACTGTAACAATTACAGAGGGATCTCGCTCCTGAGCATCGTTGGCAAAGTGTACGCCCGCATCCTCCTCAACAGGCTGCAGCTGCTGGCAGACCGTGTGTACCAGGAATCCCAGTGCGGCTTCAGAGCAGGCAGGTCGACAACAGAGATGATCTTCTCCCTCCGACAACTCCAAGAGAAGAGCAGAGAGCAAGGTCAGCCACTCTACATGATGTTCATCGACCTCACCAAGGCCTTCGACCTGGTCAACAGAAAGGGCCTATTTGAACTTCTCAGGATGATCGGCTGCCCCCCCCCCCCCCCCCCAAAAAAAAAATAATAAAAAAAAAAATTCGCAGCATGATAATCTCCTTCCATGCCGATATGAAGGGAACAGTCTTGTATGATGGATCCTCCTCAGACTCTTTCCCCATCAACAGCGGCGTGAAGCGGGGCTGCGTGCTGGCTCTGACCCTTCTCGGGATCTTCTTCTCCCTGCTCCTGTCCTACGCCTTTGACTCGTCCACTGATGGCGTATATCTGCACACCAGGTCCGACGGGAGGCTGTTCAACCTGGCACGACTGCGCTCGAAGACCAGAGTGAGGTCCGTGCTCATCAGGGAGATGCTCTTTGCTTACGACGGGGCTCTTGTGACCAACACCGAGGATGCCCTCCAGAGACTGGGAGACCGTTTCGCTGATGCCTGCAAGCAGTTCGGGCTCACCATCAGCCTGAAAAAGACAAACGTCAGCGTGCAAGATGCCACCACTGCCTCCTCCATCAAAATCGATGGTGTCACCCTGGAAGCAGTCAACAACTACTTACCTGGGGTCAACCATCAGCAGCACTCTCTCGCTCGATGTGGAGCTGGACAGAAGGCTTGAAAAGGCAAACACCATCATGACCCAACTAACGAAGAAGGTGTGGGAAAACAACGCGCTGACAGAGCACACCAAAATCCAAGTCTACCAGGCCTGCGCTCTTTGCACCCTCCAATATGGAAGTGAGACCTGGAGCACCTACATGAGGCAAGAGCACAGGCTCAACTCCTTCCATTTACGGTGCCTCAAACGCATCCTGAAAATCAGTTGGCAAGACCACGTCCCACACAGCGAGATCCTGCAGCGTGCAAGTATCCCCAGCATGTACTCCCTGCTGAGCAAATACCGTCTTCGATGGCTGGGACACGTCCGACGCATGGAGGATGGGAGGCTGCCAAAGGACATCCTATATGGACAGCTGGCCACTGGCACCAGAAGAGTCGGCCGCCCCTCACTCCGTTTCAAGGATGTGTGCAAGAGGAACATGAAGGCATGCGACATTTCACCCGACAGCTGGGAAATGCAGGCCGAGGACTGAGGCACCTGGAGACTGACGGTCCGCACGGGCATAGCAGTCGCTGATGTGAGGAGAGGCCAGCTGGCAGCAGAGAAACGTGAGAGAAGAAGAGTGCGGCAGCAACCACAGCAACTCAGACTTCCCAGTACGTCTACACCGACTGCAATAGGGACTGTCACTCGCGCATAGGCCTACACAGCCACAGCAAATGATGCTATAATCCCAGAGACAGACGACACTCCAAGAGCGCTACTCGCATGGTCTCCCGAGACTGAGCCGCCAATGATGATGATTCCAATTAGTATCGATATCGATGCTTGCAACTGTATTTTCAGGATCTTAGTAAAGAAACTTTAAATATTGTTTTTTTTATCGGCCATTTAAAATGATATAAAGCATCGGGATAATACTTGAGAAATCGTTTCTAGGCGTTGTCAGCAAATCAATAAATCAACCGTCTACAAATGGAACTTCTAATTTCTTAAATTTTTAGTAAAAATTAAAACTCCAATTCTTTCAAACGTATGAACGGTTTAAGATTGATGTAAAATTTTGACATTATTCTAGTTGATTTTGACAGTACTCTGGTTAAATTTGACTTACAATGGTTGCTTTTGACATTACTCTGGTTGATATTTTGGCATTACTCTGGTTGATTTTGACATTACTCTGATTCTAAAATAGCTCCTTTATCCACTTCTCTGAATAGTGTTGAGTTTTTCACTGAGTTTATCACATTGTAGCTTTGGCTTCAACTTTCGTGCTTCATAAATAATGTCAAAATAATTGTGTGCTGTGATTTTGCACTACTAAAGAAATGACAACGTGGTTCCAGTAAGTGGACTTTTTTAATTGGTGTTTTCGGGTTACGATGGTATTTACCTTTGTTTTATTAATGCGTGATTTTGTAAATAGAGTATATTTTAATCTTTTCTTTTACAGTGGTGTTTTCACCAGTGGAAGGTAATTTATTTTTTCTAAAGAAAATAAATGGTATACTAGGCTCATAAAGTCATTTACTAACTCTGTAATTATTGTAGCAATAGGGTTGAGTAGTAAAATTAGCGTTCTCGAATTCTGATACACATAAAGACATGGGGGAGGTGTACGAATGTGGATGGAGCGCAAAGTGTTACGAGAGGAGACTGACAGTGCGATCCTAAGTAAAACTTTCTCAGAAAGTTAACCCAACATAACTTTTATGGTGATTTGTCCAAATAAATCCCCTACTCTCCGTTTCCACGCAACCACATCACATTAGTAAGCTGTGTCTGATCAATATATTGGACCTCGGAAAAGTAGTAAACAACAAGGAATTAATTAAAATTCGTGTAAAATATAAGACCTGTTTCTGGGCATAAAAGTGTTCAACATATTTACTCACACGAATGTAAAAATTAGCTTGCATTGAGAGCAAGCTGGGCACCATGCGAATCAGCTGGGTACCATGCGAGTAAGCTGAGCAGCATGAGAGTCAGCTGGGCACCATTCGTCAACGATTTAGGGACCATAACAAATATTAGTGCAATTTTAACAAAATTGATCAGGACTCGTCAGTTATCATACAGTACATACTAATTGCAGATCCGAAAAAGTAGCAAACAAAACGTAACAAAAATGGAGATTAATCTGAAAGATACAATGCCCTCCTTGTTATCTTGTTTTAAAAAAAAATAGAAGAAAAATGAATAACAAGTTAAAGTACGAAGGCGTTGCTTTATACTTTTAGAGTCATGACCCAGAATTATTTAAAGGCTAATGTCATACGATAAGACCATTGTCAACTTTCACGTTTGCAAGAATCTATATCATAACTTCTCGCACAAAGAGGGGTTGGGGTGGGTGGGCTCAGTGCCACTCTAAAGTTAACATGTACCAGTCAAAAGGGCACCAGTTTTAATAATTAAGGAATGACTTGATAACCAGTTATACACTCAAGATGAACGTGGAAGATTTCAGATAGTTTTGCATTTTTATTCAAGCTTATTCATAATTGAAAACAACATTTTTTAAATTTCGTTAATGTTATATGCACACTTTATGAGCACGGAAATCCTACCCTTAAAAATTGCCGTTGATAATTTGCTAATTGTTACTCGAAACGGCAATCACGTTTCTCAGAATCAGACCAACACGTCAGACACAGGCGCATCAGATAAACCTGCAAAAATACTGACTCATATAGTACCACTTTCTTCAGGTCAAATACCGTGTTTCACTGTTACAATCTAATTGTCATTCGGCGTATTTGTTTGTGCGTTGCCGTGACAACCATCCAGCGACCTATTCATGTGTCAATATTAACAGGTTCTTCTAACTGCTGCTAGTGTCAGACACGAGGAGTTTGCCTCGCTATAAGCAGATGTACAGAAGTCTTTAAATGAATATGGGAGATTTACTGTGCACCCGATGGTGTCTTTTCCTATATTTCATTTTCATGAGCTATGAGTACACCAAGAGTGAGAGTGAAAAAGGTAAGTTTTAATATCACAGGACTGCAATGTGCAAAGTTAGAAGTCAACAATGTTTTCAAATTATTTTTTCTAGGTTTTCGCATTATTTTTTTTAAATTTTTTATTTTATTTTCAAAGGACTGCATTCCAGTAAATTTAACATAGGCATTCCAAGAGGAACTGTCGATTCATTTAGTGCTTTTTATACATGTTTTCATACAATGCAAGTTACAGACAATTAGATTTGTATTGCATTCCTTACAAGACTCCCACATCCTTCATCTCTTAAACCAGGGGTCTCAAACACGCGGCCCGCCAAGCCGTATCCTTCTGAGCAAGCAGATTATCTTTACGAATTTTTCTACCACTCATCCACGTGATTCATACGACTGCCTCTTTTGTACCCGACCAACAATGTTTTTTTTTTCTTGATCTGTGGCAATATAAAAGCTAGATAAGTCGCCATTTATCCGTCAAGGTTAAATATAACTTCAAATTATACACTTGGTCAGTGACCAAATAGCCAAAAAATCTCTTGACGACAGTAGACATATGACAGAGAAATCCACCCTTCGATGATTTGCAATACTTTTGTCTTCTTCTTCTTCTTCTTCTTCTTCTTGTTATTATTATTATTATTATTATTATTATTATTATTATTATTATATAGTGACGGCGGTTATCACATTATCTCTGTTTTTGTTTGCGTTATTATTTTTTAAATACGTATCATAGTAACGTTCACATATGTTCCACGAAACCCTTAATTTTTGTTGAAATGAATCTATCTTGTTTCTAAAGATTAATATTAATTTATGAATACAAGCTGCTGCTGTGTTTTCCTTAAAATATTTATATAAAAAGTAATAGTAAAAAATAAAATAAACAAAAAAATTGTACTTTTGTAGTACACATAATATCTGATTGAGTACAGATGATATAGAACTGGCCTGATCATAGCAGACTATATGAAATGCCAATACATAACCATTATAGATCACAGAAGACTGTGTAGAACATAGAACAGCTGTGTTAGCTAGTTCTGCTCATTCTCACTCTCTCCAAAGACTTTTCTAGGTCCAAATATTCTAAAAATATTGATCAAAAGATTCCATGTCATTATTTACCTGTACCAAAATGGCGACAGATATAAAAGAGGAAGATGAAGAATGAGGCCATAAAAGGTATATGAAGCCGAGGGAGGAATTTTATGATTTTAAAAACAATCCAGAGGAAACAAACAATGTTGTGTGGATGGGGTTTGACGTTTAGCTTACATTTTATGGAATCAAGGATTTATCTGAGTCTGATTCGTTTGTAATGCGAAGATAACTAGCAATCGTCTTATAGCACTATGGGGTTTTATATAATGCACTGCCAGTCAGATTCGCCCATTTGACCTATCAAATTAACATAGGCTGCGTCGCTGCGTCGCTCACATTGTAAAAATAAGTTCTTTAAAAAAAAAACAACTAGCGACATACATATTTTAACCATGAAATACTATTTAAAAGAAAGAATTGATAGGCATAAAGAAACATCCGCTGAAGAATCCACGAGATACATGGCCGATTGCTGGACCCATACAGCACGTCGATAACAAATGCAATTTAGTAAGTATTCTCATTTAGCTTGTTGAAGAGATCGGTCCGGTGACAGTTGAAAACTCTTATGCAATATTTGACTGACAACCGCCACGGTAGGCACAGAGCTTAATTCAAATTGCTGAATACCTTAGCTTGGTAATACAATTCTGGGCCATGACGTTTCCTCTCTGTAAGTTTTCTTCTTCTTTATCTTCAGAATTATGATGCATTTTTAATTACCAAACAAAAATCTGTCAATCTACGTTATTTCAGATATAATCATATATTCAGCTGCCTGCTAGACTAATATTAAGGAAGGCTATTTGAAGCTTGGACCTGAGATGTAGTGGTCATATCATTTTTATGAGCACGGCTAAAGGACTAAGCTAAACTGTAATAAATGTGAGGAATCAAACTTCATATTTCAAGAGAGAAAATCAAGAAAATTGGTTAGAACCTATGTAA